>PVJA010021296.1:0-26544 GCA_004027025.1 Myocastor coypus
TTTTTTTTTTAAAAAAAAAAAAAAAAAAAAAAAAAAAACAGCTCCACTTTCTCCTTCCGCTGGGTTTTGGGTCTTGAGCCTCTATTCGCCTCCAGGTACCCTTGGGCTTGGGCTCCACCGGGCTGAGATTGTGCTTATTTCCCTCACACTGTATTCTTCCTGTTTATGTGTTTCTCAGCTCTTAGTTACTGGACTCAGGCTCTTGCTCACTTTGCCTGTTTTCAACTCAATCTTTGGACGCTAGAATGGAGCTAATATTACCTCTTTTTCCAAGCTACTGTGAGGAACAAATGCAATTATGTAGTAGTTACACATTATATATTAATTATATGTATTAATAGATTAATATATAATATATACTATACATATCTCAACAAACTATAATCAAGAGTGAATGCAGTCTAGGAAGAGTTTCTGCATGTGTTGGAGTCACTTAGCAAATGACAGGATGAAAGATGAAGTAGAAAAGGAAACCCAGCTAACGGTGAGAGCTGGGAATTTCAGTGTGGCGCACGTGAAATCTTTGGTTCCCTATCTATTGCCTAGAATTTTCCTCCAAACTACACGGAGCAGTAGAAGCTGTCATATTCTAATGTGACAGGACTCCGGGGCTGTGGGTGGTTTGTTTGAGGGCTGGACATTGAACCTAACCTAGATCAGCAGAGCTGTGCCTGGGTTTTACAGGTTTATCTGGGGAAGTTGAAGAAGCAGGTTTGGACGGAAAAAGAGTTGAGCACAGGGGAGAAAATGGCTTAGGGGTGAGAGACAGTGGGGCTCTGGCTAGGGCTTGCATGCCTGGTTCTAGCTGGTACTGGTGCCAGGATGGATGTCCACCCTTGAGTTTTCTTGAAACACATTCAACAAAAATGGATGTTTTTGCTCCATATCCTTATTCTAATTATGCTCCTTGTTGCTTATACTAGACAAAAGTGAAATCTGTTGATTATAGCTCAGCAGATGTGTTACGGCTTGCGTGTGTTATGACTTGCATGTTTGGGTCCCCTCCCAAGTTCATGCTGAAGATAACTCCCACGTGCAACAGAATTAAGAGTTGGAGTCTTTATGGGACGGTTCAGCCATGAGGAGCTTTCATGGGTGGGACTTGTGGCCAGCAAAATGGTGGCAGGAACTATGTGGAAGGTTGCGCCCTTCCTCCCTTCCCCAAGTAGAAACACAGGGCTCATTCTCTCCAGCTAGATCCTCACCACACCAGAGCCCTCTAGGCCTTGACCTCAGTCTCCCCAGCCTCTGGAGCTGTGAGGAATATGCTGCTAGTCTCATTTTTGTGTGTGTGTGTGTGTGTGTGTGTGTGTGTGTGTGTGTGTGTGTGTGTGCAGGGTCTCACTATGCAGCTCTGACTCATCGAATCTTATCCCTATCATGTGTTTTGTTATAGCAACATGAATGTACCAAGACAGAAATCTATCTACTATAGTAACTAGCTATAAAATATCAGAACTGGGCTGGGGAAATAGCTTGTTGGTCTAAGTGCCTGCCTGGCCAACACAAGGACTGGAATTCAGTCCCTGGTACTGCATGCTGTGCTAACCTCAGCTTTGGAACCCTTGGGACCCTGTGCTGGCCCTGAAACTGGGCGTGTCAGTGCACACCTGTGATGCCAGCACTGGGAAAGCTGAGACAGAAGGATTGCTATGAGTAGTCTGAACTGCATAGTGGGACAATGTATCACAGAAATAAATGACAGATAGATAGATAGATAGATAAGTACCAGAACTTCAGTTTTGCCATCTGTTAAGTGAACAGAGTAGATCATATTATTTATTATCCCTTTGATTTATGCGATTTTCTTTTTTTTTTTTTTTTTTTGGCTGGCTCAGCCTGCCCTGGGGGTGGGGCTGGCACAGCATGTGGTGCTGCAGATCGAACCATGGTCCCTGCAGCCACCTAAGCTTTCCTAAGCAGGTGCTTTAGACTGCTGAGCCATCCTGCCGGCCCAATTTATGCGATCTTAAATGTGTGTGTGCAAACGTGCATTTATATGCATGTAGGAAAGACGTAGTGACAGGGGGTGTGCAATCCTGAGGCTCCCTATCTGCTGCCCAGTAAGTGCTGGGCAGACCAGAAACTACAATTTTCTGGGCAGTCAACACAGAAAGGGGCTTCCAGCTCGGTAAAGACCTGATCGCGGCATCCTCAGAAGCACAGTCTTGCCTTTATCATGTTGCTCCTTAAGTCTGGATGTTGACAAGCACAGAGGCACAGAAGAGTGAGGCATTCCCAGAAAACAAGGAGATATAATCAGACACCAGTACATGTTCAGTTCTGGAGTGGGGTGCCTTCAACAACACGGGGTGTTTCTGAACCCCAACTCTGAGGCAGTTGTGACATATCTTCTGGTAGCAAGTAGTGTCTCAACAGGAACAGTGGTGCCCTGCCTCTGTCCCTTCAGCGGGGAACAGCAGGGTGCCATGTTACACTCTGGTATCTTTATGATGGGCTCAGTTACCATGAACTTGGTGGAGATGTAATTTGCTTGGTTTTAGGGAATGGAGTTTCAAATATTTGAAAATAAAAAACTCATTCCTACTTCACTGCTGTTTGCTTTAAAGGGTTCTTTGTGCCAGTCACGTCAGATGAGGCCTCTCATTGCCTTATGTCTGGGCCGACAGAGCAGTTGATTATGTTTGTTTGCTTGAGTTGATTTTCATCTGTTCTTATGTAATTCAATTTTCTTCCTGGCCACATACATCAAAAGCCATTTAATTTATCAGCGTTACTTGAGTTTAGCCTCTGGGGTAGACCCAGCTGTTTACAGGGTAACACTTAGGACGCCAGTCTCTCTGGGAGGCTCTGAGCTTAGATTCTGATTCTGGGCTGCATGGGCCAGAATCCCACATCTGACAATGATAGTTGATGTGACTTTGGATGCCAGTACCATGCAGACGTCTCAGTTATCTCTGTGTTTCCTCATTTTGGGATGAGGAAAATCATCTTAATTGAATGACAAAGGCATGTGAAGAATGTAGGACAGTGACACTGTGGCAAATGCACCTAACATGTACTATATGTGCAAAGCTTTCTATGGTTATTTTTAACTGGAGACTGTGACATTTTTATTAAGAGAATGGGCTTCAAAAGCAAGTTTTGTTCCCTCAAAGAAAGAGTACTTAAAGCCACATTAAGGCTTAAAATTTTGATATCTCATGTTGTCCTAGGAAACATACCTTGAAGGATATGTCAGACTGGGGAATCTAAGATGGGAAGAGGTTCTGTCAGAAGGGTGGGGCTCTGGGAAGTGAATTCTGTGGAATGGGCTTCCACTTCCAGATGTGGAGCTACAGGCAGATAGGGAGATTTTTGCCTCTCCTGTCCCTACAGCCGACTCCCCAAGGTCTTGACCAGGGCTTCCGTTGGGTCCCCTGGTCAGAATGTTGGTGCTGTTCTCCCACAGCATGGCGCAATTGTAGGACAGGTTTGACAAGAGCAGTCTTCCAATTTTTCCATTATGTTGATAAAGAATAGGGATTAGATGGACAAAATGGCCCATCCTTTTTCACTATCAAGGGTCACTCACTTACTGCAAAGAGCACCAGCAAGGCAGGTGTGAGGATGCAGAACCTTAGTCCAGTCCATCTGACAGATGGGAAGGGGTCTCAGGCTTAGGAAAGCTGACCTCTTTGCTGGTTCCTACAGTGACCAGCCTAGCTGCAGGCCACAGGGGGTTATGGAAGCAAAGACAAGGCTTGGCATGCAGGTGCCACACACTCAAGGAGATTCTTCGGAGTGGCATTTTCTTTCTCCAAAGTGATGACTTCACAAGTTCTGTGTACATCCTATTGCCCCACTGTTGGGTGACAGTTCTCCATGAGTCTCTTATGTTTCTGCATGTTGAGTGAGGGGAGACACCAGCTGCCCTGGATGATCTTTTCAAAACATTTCGGCCGTGATCAGGGTGGCACATGTCATCTCACTTGGGAGCGAAGCATAGTCTTGAAGACTGGCCAGTATAATAAAGACATTGTCTTTCTCTGGATTAAAGGACAGTCAGAGGTCGACCAGATAGCTCAGTGGACTAAAGCGCTCTGGGGAGCACTGAGACTGTGAATGAAACTGGGTGTCGTGATGTGTGCCTATAATCCCAGCACTTGAGAGGCTGAGAACAGAAGAATTGCTATGAGTCTCATCTGTGAAGTGAGACCCTGTAGACTCTGTACTAAAACCATAAAAAAAGAAAGAGCAGTCAGGCCTGCATGATGTCAAAGGAAATTTTCTTACAGTTGTGTGCACTGTAACAGATTGGGCTTTGCATAGAATGGGACTATGCATTTGGTTGTTTATAGCTCCCTCTTTGAATGGCCCTGGCTGCAGGACTGGGAATTAGGGTTTGAGGAACCTACACAAATGAACATCAGCACTCTGCCCACCGCTGTTCTTGTGAGTAATGAACTGTTGCTCATCTCTGACCCAGGAGTTCTGTGTCTTCTACCAGCATCTATGAAATAGTGGCAGGCTGACTTGTGAGCTTGGGAATAGGGTGAAATCTCAGACCCTTTATCATTTCTGATGTGCACTCTCTCTAGGCTTATCTGGGTTATGGACTGTACCCTACTGTGTTAGGGACTCATTCAACTGGATGTGACTGTCCTGAGACATATGAAAATCAGTGAATAAGAATAAGAATAATAAAAACTCCACTTGATTTCGGATCCATGTCACTTTTAAGACAATTTTAAATTTCTGTTGAGAGACTGAATACCTCTGTGATAATCCAAAATTTAGCACGCCAGCTTAGACATTACCCCAGTTTTTCTGGAAAAGAACTACTTCTCTTTCCTGACATCCACTCTGATTTCACCTTTGTAACCCTCTCCAATAGAGTCCAGCCTTTCCAAAATTCCCTTCCTGGAAGACAATCCTGTCTTTGTTCTTATAAGCATGAGGTAAGTCTGTATATTCTGGCCAAGATCTGTCTGAATTTAAGTCTTTCATGCTTTCTGTTACATCTTTCTCTTTTCCATAACAAAATGAATACCCGCTAATGTTTGTGGAAGACTTATTCTGCCCAGGCACTCAAATGAAAGCCTTCCATTTGTCCTGTTTCCTAATCCTCAGGGCATCTCTGTGGGGGGAGGTTCTGTTATTATCATTTCCACACAGATGAAAAAAACATGGCTTAGAAAGTAAGCTGATGTCTGTAATCCACTACAGCTAGATAGTGGGAAGGGATCCCCTCTATCTTCTTAACCATTAGACCAAATTGCCTCCCAGGAGGTCCTGCCCAGGTGGTATCCAAATAACAGTAAATGAAGGAGGCTTTACTGAAATAAATTATTCCACCCATAAAGTAGTCATTTTCGATTACAGAGGTGACCTAGAGCTGGTTGCAATGAAGTAAGGATTATGTAGTTCTAATTCTCCATAATAAAGGATTTTGAAGAATAAAATATTCCCTGTTACATATTTTCAGACTTGGTCTTTTGGCATTTGATTCTATCTTTACACCATCTAAGATCTTTTCCTTCCATAAAGGACGAACATTGGGACAATTTATTCATTTTGACTTGATCTGACTGAGACTACTGCTTTTATAATGATGGTATACAAACATTTTAATCATAGCACAGTGAGGAACCCATTCCCTGTTTCATTTACACCAATGCCAGATATAAATAGCCACCAGATACCCCAGCAGCTAAGCATTATTTTGGTCTTTGTTTCCTTACCTACCTGTGCTTTATTTTGCACTGTGTTCTTTTATTTAATTCCTGTCTTGAGTTTCTTGTTGCTGAGACAAAATATCTGATACTCTGAATTCCAGGAGGAAAGGTTTGCTTGGTTCACAGTTTGCAGAGGCATCAGTCAATAAGCAGCCGGCTCCAAGGCAGGGTGGTGTGGAAGAGAGACAGTGTAGAGGAGAAACAGCTCATTGCAGGCAGAGGCTTATCCAGGCTCCCTAGGGTGGGTAGCACTCACGCCCTTAGCTCTGTGCCCTTGACCCTAGCATTGCTCTGTGAGTCGATCCCAGCATCACACACCTAGAGCCAGTCAGCCCTGAAAAAGCTCCACCTATGATTGCATGAGGCTTGTGGGGTGGAGGAAGGGGGTGCATCCTGACATAAGCCATAGCAAATCCTTTGTGAGATCTTTGAAATTCCATCCAGCAAAGGCTTAATCATCTGAGCTTTGTATGCCAAAAGATTGAGAAGGATTCCTTTTTGGGGGGCTGGCTCAGGCTGCCTTAAGGGTGGGTCTGGTGCGGGATATGGAGCTGGGGATCAAACTGCAGTCCTCTGAGCCTGACTGAGTTTGTCCAAGCAGGTGCTTTAAACAACTGAGCTGACCCACAAGTCCATGTATGCCACAATATTTATGAGCCATTACTCCAGAACAAAGGAAAGGAAGCTTTATCAAGGGAGATGAGGTATGTAATGATATCACAGAGGCAGCATAGTAAACAAAAATGGACAAAGTGGTCCAAATGTGGCTCTGTGCTCAGTATTTTCATTGGTTGTTGGAGTGATTTTGTCAAACTTCTTAAACTTTTTTTTGGTAGTATGGGAGATTGAACTCAGGACCTTGCACTTGCCAGGCAAACACTTAATCCACTGAACTATCTCCTCAGCCCCTAACTTTTTCTAAACTTTTTTTTGGTCAAGCTTCTTAGTTCTCATGCATCTCATTTTCATCTCTAAAATTATTTATCTCATAGAGACTTTTTTTTTAAAAGATGTATTTGGTACAAGGTCTACAGGGTCTCACTACATAGATTAGACTCATAGTGATTCTCCTGTTTTCAGCCTCCCAAGAGCTGGGATTATAGGCGAGTGCCACTATGCCCAGTCTGTCATTGTCTCAGTGTACCCTGGGGTTGGGGCTGGCACACACCAGGGATCCAGCCCCGGCCATTGCACTCTGCCTAAGCAAATGCTTTAGTCTGCTGAGCTGTCTGGCCAGCCTCTTATAAAGTCTTTGTGAGGATAAGAGGTAAGGTGTCTAAAATAGAGGGCCAGAGCACAAACTGCTCAAGAGGCTCAACTGTGATTACTGTTATTTTAAAGATATTTATCATCATTATTAGTCAGCCATTATTTATTAGTGTCTTTGTACCTCTATAGATCTCTCTAAATGTATATAAGTGCAGTCTTACTATTTAAATAATAAGTAATAATCATGGAAATAATTCTTTTATGTCCATATAAATTTGAATAATATTTGGACTCTCCACCTTTGTGTAAATTAAATTGTTTTCGACCACAAGGACACATGTTACACCAAATCTTGAATAGCAGAATTGCAAATTTGAACCTTGGGACTCTAGAATATTATTTTCTTGACTCTGCTACTAGCTGGGGTCTCAAGCTTCCTCAGTGTCACGTGACTACTGTAGTTCCATGTCACATGCCCTAGCATTTGACAAGAGTCAAAAGAATGCTTTCTGATGTTCCAAGAGTCACAGAGAATTACCCATGTCCCATGTTCCTCTCTTGCTTTAGTGATTCTTCTGCAAACATTTCCTTCAATTAACTGCTAGTTTCTGAAAATGCACCACTTCTTTGTCCCATGTTGTTTGGTTCTGCTAGAATGTTCTCTGCCTCCCTTTCTCCTCCTAACATCTTACCATTTTCCCAGTGAGAGCTCCAATGTCACTTTTCTGGAAGTGTACCCCACTATTATTCAAGGCCATTCTCCCTACCTTTGTAACACAGAGATTTTTCTGCTCATTAGATCTTTCACTCAAATGTTTGCGGGTGGATGAGTTATTTGTGCATTTTGATCTTCCAGAGAGACAGAAACTGTTGCTGAAGAGTGCCTCAGAGAGTCCTTTAGAATCATAGATGTCAATCTAAGATCACAGGAAGAATAAATAAATAATGACTGGCTTGTTTGAAAATAAAACAGCCAGAGACTGGCTAGTACAGTTGGAATGCTACACAAGGCAGAACTGGAGGCCCAGTCTGGCTGCCTATTACATGCATGTCTTGGGAAAAAAATTCAGCTCCTTTAAGTACAGCTTCTTTATCTGTGAAAACATGAATTATTGTGCCTCTGTCTTTGCCCTGCTATCTGTGGGGCAGTTGTAGTAACCAAACCAAGAAATGCCTGCAGCCTGTAAATGCTGACCTAAGCGATCCAGTTCCTAGGGGCCAACAAGATAGCTCAGCAGACTAAAGCACCTCCTCAGGTACAGTTAGGCAAGCTCAGAGACCATGGGCTGATCCCTAGCATCCCATGCTATGCCAGCTCTGCTCCCGGGACAGGCTGAACCGGCCACAGAGTCCAAGGGTGTAGTGGTACACGTCTGTAGTACCAGCGCTGGGAGGTTGAAAAACAGGAGGATCACTATGAGTCTGAGCTGTGTAGTCAGATCTTGTAACAACCAAATACATTAAAAAAAAAAAGGCAATACAGCTGACACTGAGTAGTGAGGTTTATGCTCCATTACCTCACTCCATCCAACAGTATATTGTCAAACTCTTTTGATGTTATGTAACTGAGAGAATTCATTTATCCCTTTCCGTTTTTCTATTCATTCACTCATTCCTTCATGGCGTATATTATTGTGTGCCACTATATACCAGGTACCACGTGAGGCCCTGACAAACATCCACACAGACACAGTCCTCTGAGCTGAAGGGCCTTGCGTTATTCTAAGGTCACCCTAAAATGGACAGGCATGCAATCAAATAGATAAGCCTGCAAGGTCATTCTAGGTGAGGGTAAGAGCCAGGAGGCCAGTGCAGCAAGGCAAGAGCCCAGCAGCAAGTGAGCGGTGTCATAGTATTCAGGAGCCATCTCTGGAGGGTGATGGATGAGGGCCAGGAGCCCTCACAGGGCCCAGGAGCCACAAGTGTGGTGCTTTTAAGGGAGACCAGACCTGGGAGGACTGAACAGCGAGGGGCAGAGGAGGGAGGCAGAGTGACCTGGCCTCTGAGATGGACTGTGTGCGTGGTGGAAGGTGGTTTTGTGCTCGGACAAATTAAGGGAAAGCAGGAACAGATTTTCTTTGGCAGTAAAGACTAATGATTGCTGTGATTCTGAGAAGAACCTAGTGCCCTGAACAGTGCCTTAGAGTATGCACCCCTACATAACCATGTGTGAAGAGAGTTTTCTGCTCTATTTTAAAATATTTATTTACTTATTTATTTGGTACTGAGTCTCACTATGCAGCTTAGACTCATAGTGATCCTCCTGTCTCAGCCTCCCCAGTGCTGGGATTATGGGTGTGCACCACCATGCCTGGGTTTGGTGGCCAGCTCCATATGGGGCCAGCACGGCATGCAGTACCGGGGATTGAACCCACTCCACTGAGCTTGCTAGTCAGGCACTTAGACTGTGGAGTTATCTTCCTGGCCCTGTGCTTTATATTTTTATATGTTAACGTAAGTAAAAGCAAGAGGATCTTAGCATTGCCTACAATTGTCAGCATTTTTCTGGAATGCTATTTTTGCTTTAAATAAGCTGTTATTTTGATGACATTGCACTATCATTTAAAAATCACCAATACTTCCTGGAAAATCTGAATTAAAATATTTTAAAGTATGCTTAATTTTATTCCATTCATAGTATTTTTCCTACAAGAAGTACTAGGGTTTTTTATTGTTGTTGTTACTGGTTGAAGGGGGAAGAACTCCATAATCCCTCATACAGTCTTCAGGAATATCTCACTCACACACACACACACACACACACACACACACACACACACACACACAGAATTTCTCACCGTGGTGGGTGCTGAGAAAGAGCTGTGCAGTAATCCATAGCAGGAAGTGACTGAGTGAGAAAGACCAGGGCAGGGCTAAGTCAAACGTTAATATTTATGATTGGGTTGGACCAGTCTGTGGTCTGCTTCTCCTCCCACTCTTTCTGGTAGGTAAATTACATGTCAATAAGTATTAAGGTGTTCCAGATGCTTTCGGTCTCTTAAGTGCATGATCTTTCCTTGGGAATCTGTTCATACTGCTAATTGGTTCAGCACGTTGACACGGTCTTTCCCACCTGGTCCTCTTCAAGAGAGGGAGCCAGCCCTGCCGTTACTCTAGTGCCATTGCTAAATGACCATGGGTATTTGTGTGAGTGATGGAGTCACCCTGCATCCTGAGGCAGGTGGGAAAGCTTCCAGAGTCTAAGTGCTCCTTCTAGGACTGGCCACATGTCATCCCTGTGCTCACAGCAGTGTCCCCACCTGTGGTCTCCATTGCTCCCAGATGCTGGAGCCCACTCAGCACTACTGTGTGGCTCCCTCCAGGCGGCCACTCTGTGCCAGGCATCGGGCTTGAGGCTCTGAAATGTGAAATCTGTCAGGCTGAGAACATAAGTGCCCTAGCCTGCTATTAGCCGATAGAATGCTTATGAAAAAGGACTTTATAAACCAAGGCATGAATACATAATTTCACAAGCAGAGCTGCAGTGTGCAGTCCTGGTTGAAAGCTGAAAGCTTTTCTAATGTGCTGCCAGAGGATTAAATGCTATCACTGTGTTTCAGGCAGTGATTTTTATTACATGTTTCATTCAGGATTTGGCAGTGGAAAGGAAGGAATTTTGCACACATCAAATTGAAATTAGATGGCATTGCATTGCTATTTGTTTTGAGGACATTATCTTCTGTCAAGGCGTTTTCCTCCCTTTCCTCTCTTATTTCTTTTACTCTGTCTCTGTCTCTGTCACTGTCTCTCTTCTCACCAGGCATTTATCACCTTTCAGTTCCTAATAAATCCTTTTCCCCAAATTTCTGGTACTTTCCAACATTATGTTTCCAGGTGACAAGTACAGTGGTAGCTTTGCAGGGTCAGGAGGGCAACAGCCAGTTCTCATAAAATTGTGGGTTCACTCTGGCAGAGGAAAAGATCCAGGACTGTCAAAGAGGTGTCCATAGCTAGAAACAGTAGGTTCAGCATTGTGACTTGCGTTCTCTCTTTCTCTCTCTCTCTCTCTCTCTCTCTCTCCCTCTTTCTTTCTTTCTTTCTTCTCTCTCTCTGTCTCTCTCTTCCCCTCTTTTGTCTCCCTCTCTCTCTCTTTCAGCATACTTGGTATAGGGTCTCACTATGCAGCTCAGAATTTGTTTTGTTTTGTTTTTTATGGGACTGGGGTTAGAACTCATGACCTTGCACTTGCCAAGCTGGCATTTGTGCCATGGATCTATCTCCCCAGCCCCTTGCAGCTCAGATTTATAGTGATTCTTCTGTTTTCAGCCTTCCCAGTGCTAGGATTACAGGCATGCACCACTATACCCAGTCTCGGTGGCCGGCTCAGCATGCCTAAGGGTGGGGCCAGCATGGCCTGTGGTGCCAGGGGTGGAACTCCAGTCCCTGTGCTTGCCTAAGCAGGCACTTAGTCTACTGAACTATCTTGCCGGCCTGGTTTGTGGCTTTAGATGGCCATTTTAGGTTAGAATAACACTTGTATGTCTGAGTCTCACTTGCAGAATCATTTTAGGTCCTGCCTGATTGGGTATTATGTTAAGTGAAAAAAGTCAGACACACAAGGATAAGCACTGCCTGATGGCATTCTGAATAAGCTGATCTTGAAGAAATTTAGAGTAGAATTGTGGTCATCAGAGGCCACGGAGAATAGTAGGGAGTGGTTAACCAGGAAAAAGTAACTCTGGTCTTCTACTACATAACAGGGTAACTGTAATTAAGAATGATGCATTAGTGGGCCCAGGAAGATAGCTCAGTAGAATAAGTATTTGCCTGGCAAGTGCAAGGTCCTGAGTTCAATCCTCAGTACAAAAAAAAAAAAAAAGGAATGATACATTGTAGAATCTCAAAATATTTATCAGGATTTCAAATATTCTCACTATAAGAAATGATGCCATGTTAATTACACTAAGTTGATCATTGCCTAGTGTACACATAAATTAAAAATTACATTGTACTGCATTACTATGTACAACTAGTTTTTAAATTTTTTTTAAATTTTATTTTTTTTCTTGTTTCAGAACTTTTGTTTGTTTATTTATTTATTTTTATGGCTGGCTCAGCCTGCCCTGAGGGCAGGGCTGGCGCAGCATGTGGTGCCGGGGATCAAACCGTGGTCCCTGTAGCCACCTAAGCTTTCCTAAGCAGGTGCTTTAGACCACTGAGCCATCCTGCTGGGCCCTTATCCAACTATTGTATCCATCAAAATAACTGAAAATTATTTCAAGTCCTAGTTGATCAAGCCTTTTGAGAGTAGGGGTCCACTCCGGTTTTGCTTACGTATGGTGAATGAGGCCAGGGTTCTCCCCAAGTCTGACCATCAGCTAGCTCTCTTTCCCCTTCTAACATAGAAGCTACTCCTTAGCTCTTTGTAGCTTTAGTTATTCATGGTCAATGATGGTTGAAAATAGTAAAAGAAAATTACAGAAATAATTAATAACTTTTGAGTTGTATGTGATTCTGAGCAGTGTAGTCAAATGTTGTGTCATCTGCCTCCCTCCTGCTCGGTTTGCTCTGCACGCGAATCATCTCTTTGTTCAACGTCTCTACACTGGTAATGCTACCCTCCTATTAGTTACTTAGCAGCGATCGTGGCTTCCCATTAGCTGTTGGGGCATCACAGTGACTGTGTTCAAGTAACTATTTATCATGGCAGGAGGGATTGAACCCAAGGCTCTTGTACTGAGGTACCTCTCCAGTCCTTTTTTATGTTGAGACAGAGTTTCACTTCATCACCAAATTGCCCAACTCAAACTTAAGGGAACACCCACTCGGGACTCCCCTCCTGTCTCTCTCTTTGACAAGAGCTTTCTTTCCCTCAATAAATGTTCTGTTCATTAAACAAACAAATAAAAAAAAAAAAAACCCTCAAACTCATGACCTTCTTACCTCAGCCTCCCAGAATGTGGGATTGTAGGTGTGTACCACCACACCTGGCTCAGTAACTCTTACTTTAATAATGGCTCCAAAGCTCAATGGTAGTGCTGTTCCAATTTCATTACAGTGTATTGTTATATTTGTTATCGATGTTTGTACTTACTGCACCTATTCTACTAATTAGACTTTTTCAGAGTTATGCATGCAGGGGAAAAGTCATCATCTATACACTTGATACTGTCTGTTATTTGCTAATCTACTGGAGTTCTGAAATGTATTCTCTATGGATCAAGGCAGGGGCAACTCTATTTTCTACCTAAATTTCTTGCCTAGAAACAAAATTTTATTTTCTTTCTTTTTTAAAAAATGCATTTAGTACAGAGCCTCACTACACAAATTGGACTCGTAGTGATCCTCTTATTTCCAGCCTCCCAAGCACGGGGATTACAATCCTGCACCACTATACCCAGTCTCAGTTGCCATCTCAGTGTACCCCCAGGGGCAGGCCCAGCATGGCATGCAGGGGACTGAACCCAGTCCCTGCATCTGCCTAAGCACATACTTTAATCAGCTGAGCTATCTGGCTGGCCCTGAAATTTTATCTTCTTAAGGAGCTTCACCAGAGAGTTCTTTGTAGGGTTGCCTTTTAAGAAAAGGTACAATGATACTGATAAAAATACCTAAGGGCTAATGATGAGGCAGAGGGGTGGGTCAGTTCAGGCCTCACTGGGACAGGCAGCTCTGCATAAAACACAAGGTGGAGAAGAAGAGCACAAGACAGGGGGCTAAGTGTTGCAACAGGAGAGTGGGGGGTCCATGGTGGCCCCTAGTGGAAGAGGCACACTTTGTAAGAGACCCTCCTAGGTCCTCCTTTTGATCTGAGAAGTCAATATTTGTAATCTCGAAGTTATATTATTGGAATCTCACCAAGGTAATTCCAATCTACTACTTCCCATGTAACCCATGGTGAAAATAAAGACATTAAAACATATTTACAATTACTGGGGAGCCAAGGGGTTCTAAGTCCAGCCACAAAATGGTCCTCTGGAACAAAAGAGAGTGACCCAGGGCCTCACCCAGTTTTATTCCGTGGAGGAGTGGATCGAGGAGGAATGAGTGAGAATTGTGGGAGGTAGGTGAGTCCTGTGCGCTGAGCTAGGTGGGGGGGGGGGGGCTTGCATTTACATCTGCTGTATGCGGAGAGGATATGCAGACAGTAATCTGCATAAATGCTACTCAGATAGTATCTAAGGTTTTGGGTAGCCCGATGCTTCAGCTTTGATGTCATCTTTCAAGTCCCAGGAAGTCATAGTCTCTGTCTCGAGACTTGATTCTAGCTGACAGCATGGAGCATTGGCTCTTCATCCTGTCTTGACCCGGCTCATATGGGAGAGCGGCAGGCATGGGTTATCAGGGAAACTTCGTGTGCTATCTTCCAAAATTACCACCAGCCACTTAGCTAGATTAATACACACTATTTAAGGCCAATTGAAAGGGTAATGAGAAGTCTTAGCCAGCTTCATACACTTCAATATGAGGAAACAGGGTCAGGCTCAGTAAAAATGGAGACAGTCACTCTTCTTTCAAGCGGAGCTGCTCAAGCAGTCCTCTATACACGTCACAAAGGCTTGCCAGTTTCTCCATTTCTAGACGTCGGTGTCCCTGCATCTTTGTCCATTGGATTCAGGACAGGAGCCGGGCTGAAGAGCTCCTGTGGAGCAAGGGCCTTTGGTGGGGACTGTTACCAGCAGCTGTGGACAGACAGAGCCAGCTGTGCAGCAGCTGGAGGCCAGCGGACTCTACGAGAGTGGGCCTTCAGGAGTTCTGTGGAAATCTTAGGTGAGAGATCCGCACTGTCATGGATGCGGAATCTGGAGGTTTTAGCTCAGATTCCTGGAGATCTGGAAAGCCTTCTGTTGGCTGGGTTACGTGGTCCTCTAGTTTCAGCGCGCCTGCACGCAGTGCTTGGTGATAGGTGCTGTGAAGATGATGGCAGTGACATGGTGTGCTGAGGTCTTTGGCTTGTTGTGGGACAAAATGAGGGCAAAAATTCTTAGGGCAATCAAGCAGTGGGTCAAAAACACTTCTATGGCAACCTCATTGTAGAATAGCAGTCCTACTCTGCGTGTGCAAGAATTTTTCTATATAGAGGCACAAATTCCAATGCAAGGAAAATCGCAGAAGATCTAGTTGTAACCTCCGGGGCCTGTGCTGTAACGACATTTTTAGGAATAAGGCTCTCAGAAGGAAATTGGGGTGCTTCCTACTGCACATGCGTTCTGGAAAGAGGGGTCACTCACCTGATGATTGCTGCTCTTGGGGGTCGGGTCCGGGGGCTCTTCTCAGCTGTGTCTCCTTTCTCAGGTGCACACATGAAGGCAGCGCTTCACCTGTGGTCAGTGACATGCATTCCTCTCCCCGCTGCTCAGCTCGCGGCTCACTGGGGTTCCTGCATCTCCCCGCTCCCTTCATGACCTCTTCAGACTCATTTCAGAGGTTTCCTCGCTTCATAACCAGCTTCTACTCGTGACAGGGGACCTATAGGAAGAAAATTTCAGAATAGCTGGGGCTGATTTTTCTTTTAACTTCCAGAGCCCTTTCCCTCTTCTGTTTAGAGAAGCGCTACTGTCAGAAAGTAGAGCCACTTTGTGTTTGTTGGTCTGAGCGAAAAACAACACAAGGTGCGTAGTTGTGTGTAAGTGTGTAAGTGTGTATGTATAAACATGAATGTGTTTGTGTGTCTGTGTGTAAAAGAAGAATGGCAAGAGGAGGGAAGCCTAGTCATTTCATAACACAAAATCATTTTTCATGGGCCATTGTGGAAAACACTTTTTGGTAACAGTACACCAATATCTAAAACAGTATTATCTTGTCACTGAAAACATTTCATCTTGTGAGGCCAAGTATTCACATGACAAGCCACATAATCTGCTGAACTTAATAGTTTTGGCTATCTGCTCATTTTGTATCTGTGAATCTCACGGGGCCAAGAGGAGGTACGTGAGGAATCTTGGGATGAGGATATTCATGTACTGGTTCCAGCATTCAGCTACGCCTTCATCAGAGACTGGTGCTCCATGCCCGGGAGGCTGGAGGGCAGCACTGTCCCTTAAAAGAGTGGATTTTAGCTACTCTGTGAAAACCTGGCTTTGCTTCTCTACCTATAGCATATATACCATTTATGCTTCTTGGCTGCAAGCAACAGAAATGGACTCCTTATTTTATACAAAGAAAAATTTGTTGCAAAGATATTTGGGCCCAGGAAAGCTATGGGCAGCTGAAGAATGAGCTTGTGGAATTGGAAGCGATTATGTTTTCCTCAAGGTGAGATGCCCAAACTTCGGCTTCCTGGTCATGTTACAGGACAGGCGGCTCCACACGCTAGTTGCCTTGCTGCTGAGTGTGGCCAGCCCATCGCATTCTTCCCTCGCATGTGCAGGACTTGGAGATCTACGGGGAGCAGGCCTTGGGTCCAGAAGGCTGCACAGGGCCGAGGAGAGGAGGCCCGCGTCTGCAAGGCTTGGTCCTTGCATCCTCCATGGTACAGACTGCTTCCCTTCTCTCCAACACTGCATAACATCAAGGGGGCCTCCGAAAGAGGGAGAGTGGGGTGCCAAGCAGGCGTCCATATGCCACTGGTGCTGCCAAGCTGAGGAGTAATTCAGGTCTGTCACCAGCTCTGTAACTTGGCCAGTCAAGGCTGGGACTTTTTTCTGGTTGGGTTTATTTCCCCTGTTCTAGATCCAATTCCAAATGCCAGATTTCTGGGGGTAGCTGCCCACAGCGAGAGGCTGGCTAGTGGTGGGCTCCCCTGTAAAACAAGGCCAACTCGAAGTGCTCCTGTGAAGATTACACGGGCTATTGGTGAAGGGCCTCGTACTGAGGCTCAGTAATCTTCCCTAGAAGTTGAGCCCTGTCCCTTACTGTATTATGCCCCAAAGCATAGCATCCATAAATGTGTGGATTGGCCATCAATATGTGTATTGTACCAGCCTTAGTGCTACTGCCTTTATTTTTCTCAGTAGGTGAGAACTGAAGATTTTGACTAATAATTTTACGTTTACTAGTTGTGCAAATTCCTTGACTCTGTGAGACTGGCTGGCATTGCCTGCGTAGCGGCAATGCTAATCCCACCCACAGCCAAGTCTTCTCCCAGCACCGAGACATAACTCATGGAAGGACTTGGCACAGCACCTAGCAACAGGAATCACTCCCTATGTGTTAGTATTTAATAACACTAAAGATTTTTGTCTCTTATCCACTTACATATTTAGTCTCTTCTACCAAAAAGTAACATGGTCCATGAATTTAACACAGGCTTCCTTCTGAATGGAGACTGTTTTCTAAGGATCCGGAAGCCACACGGACTTGGAGATGCAGGCGTGTTAGGGATAGTAGAGGGCAGCCTCTCTGCTCTGTGTGGTGGGGCCGGAAGCTGTTCAGCGGCAGATGTGTGGGCTGGACTCAGCCTTGTCTTCCCCATCAAGCCTGTCCACATTAGGGGCCAGGGAGATAGCTCAGTAGAATAAGAGCCTGCCAGGCAAACTCAGGGTCCTGAGTTCAAACCCTGGCACTGAGAAAAGAAAACAAACAAACAAAAAAAATAGACAAGCCTGTCTATGTTATCATCAGTTGCAACAGATTTAGCTTCTATTTATCCACCCACAATTAAAGAAAAAAAAAAAATCGGCTGCTGGTGTGAAGTGGGGTTCAACCTCTGAGGGGTTCCTCTGGCTGCTCCCCCATTTCTCTCCCTGTTGCTTGGGAGGAAATAGGCCAGGTTGCATAGTGAGAGAGGCCAGCCAGACCCACCTTCTGTAGCATCTACATCTCCCATGTAGGCTACAGCTATTATTTAACTGGTTCCTCACTCTTCCATCTATTATTCCTGAAGGAGAGGGATCTCTTTGGCATTTCCAATTGCTGTATTTTCTACAACTTGCAATTTCCCAAACTGATTCAGGCTTATAATTTCCTGGCTCTAGGTCCAGTCTTCAGATCTTTGCTTCTTTGAGTCTAACCCTTGCCTATTCAAAATGGAACTGCCACTAATATCAGTAATCTCATAATTTCATGCTTCTTTGCTATTCCAAGTCATTAATAAAATTTTATTGGGGCCAGAGAAAATAACCCTTCTGCCAAATGTCTTGTCTCAATTGGATTCTGGGCCACTTATCAATTTCCTTTGTTTAAAATAGCTTAGCCAGTTTTTAATTTATTTGACAATGTTTATTTTCAAGCTAATTTAAATTTGTTTCAGATAATATTTTATTAAATGCTATATCAGATGCCTTACTGATAATCTCTTCTATACAATTCTATAGTTTCCTCACAAATTATTTTCATAATTTTACCAAAAGAGGCCATGCTATTTTATCTGGAACAACTTATTTAAATATATTTCTTCATATCACTTTGCTATTTCTTGGGATTTTTTAGATCAATTTTACTCAAAGTAATTGCTTTAAATTAAGAATTGCTTTTGAAGTGAAATATTGAACAGTATTACTTTTTTATGTTTTTCAAAAAAAAAAAAACATGTGAGTCACTGTAGCTCCCTTTAACCAAGAATTTTTAAGCTACAGAGATTCATATCTTTTCATAATAAATAAAAATTAGATAATTCTTTAAAATCTAAAGAAATAGAAATTTGCAGAGAAATAGCCAATAGCAAATTCTTCTCAGTGATTGCTACTGACTGTAGTAATGGGATAATTTTTGTTATTGCAATTTTTTCTAACTTAATATATTTCACATCAAGGCTCTTTAATATTTTTCAGACAAGTTTTTGAATGACTAAACCCCACATATAAGCATTTAGAAAATGTATTGCTTGCTTCATAGCTATGCTTCTTTAGGTTAGGCTGTGTACATTCTCCATTTCCTATTTTCTGATATGCTTAGTAAAGCAAGGCTTCCCTGGGCAACGTTTGTCAATGTGAAACTTAATGTAATCACCAGGTACAGATTTTCTTTGAGTTTTTTCTTTTTTTCCGTTCACTGGCTTAAAATTGGTTTTCACATAAAGTGAGATTTCTGGTGCCAAGTGCTAGGCTGTGCATAGTTTAATGTGTCCATTTAGATGAGATCTACACCACCTACTAGTCAGCCTCATTTTTCTCTATCCCTAATGTTTAAAACCAGCTTCTACTACAATTTTCTTTCCACGGTTTTAACCACCTACTACGTTATTGGACTAAAATTTCAATTATTTTTTAAAGAATATATCCAAACAGCATCTAGTCACTTTGCAAAATACTATCTTTCTACATAGGGTGCCATCTTGTAAATTTTTTTCTATTACTTTTAAATTAAGACACTGATCAATTTATGAAGAATATTCTTGGGTCTGGCAGGATGGCTCAGTGGTCTAAAGCGCCTGCTTAGGAAAGCTTAGGCGGCTGCAGGCACTGTGAGGTTCGACCCCTGGCATCACATGCTGCTCCAGCCCTGCCCTCAGGGCAGGCTGAGCCAGCCATAAAAATAAATAAACAAACAAACATTCTGAAACAAGGAAAAAAAAAGAATATTTTTAAAGTTTTATCTCAGTAACACCTCAGTGTGTGGCTTATATTCCTCCCTTCTCCTGTATATGACAATATCTGGCACTTTTCCTTTCTTCAGAATGTAACGTTGTTGATCAGGCCTACATTATTCTGTAGCACTAAGTAGGTATATAAGAGTTTTGAAATTAAAACTATAAGTGACTTAATGCCTCATGTTCATGTTAGTTCCTTTTGCCTGACATTATGTCTGCCATTTGATGTCAAGTTTCCCTCTGACTCAGACTTTCACCTTCAGCACAACTATTCATTAGTTCATTTCCTAAATTCTCCTCTTTTTTATTTTTTCCTCAAAGAGCTTTTCTTGCATTCTGTTTTGATAATAGTATGGGGCAGAGAGGGAGAGAGGGAGAGAAAGGAGCAAGAGAGGAGAGAAGAGAAGAGAGAAGAGAAGAGAAGAGAAGAGATGAGAAGAGATGAGATGAGATGAGACGAGACGAGACGAGATGAGACGTGAAGAGAAGAGAAATTAGAGAGGGAGAAGGAGCAGGAGAGGGAGAGAGAACACATGGAGTTTCCTTAACTCCAACTGGTCACTTATGGAAAGAAGGGAAGCAAGGGAAAATATCAAATGTCACTACTATCATGACAGTCATTGAATATTATCACAGTGAAGATGTCACCCATTTGCTTTTTCAAAATACTGTGGTAAAATATATACAGCATAAAATTTACCATTTGACTTACTTCTCAGTGTACCTGCCCGTTGCCAGGTGACTGGTATTCCCACCAGTCATCTCCAGAATTCTTCATCCTGCAGAGCCAACGCTGTGCCTACCAGACCATCACTTCATCTTTTCGTGCCACTGCCCCACCCAGGACCTGGCCAGTGCATCCCATTTTCTGTCTCGAAGTTGACAACTGCATTGAAGCAACACTACATCTACTCTTGGCATGCATGTCATTCGGGACTTTCAGATGTGTGTTGCTTCTATTGTAAACTCAGTTACTGCTATACTCTCAACCAAGTAAATGATTGGTTAACAAAAAGATTAAAAAAAAAAAGGGGGGGGTATTAAGTGAGAATAAGAGACTAGGCAAAATACCATAGGCTTGACAGGCTACAATTTTGTATATCCTTAGACTTCTAAATGTCTGTGTAAAAATGTGTAACTGCTTTTATCACAATCTGTACAGATTTATTAGAATATCAAGGATTGAAGGAAAATACCAATGTCAAGCTAAGTCTAAGCTATGTGATATTTAGAAAGGCAGTGAGGTTGAGCTCAACTACCTATGTTATGAAGTAATGGTATCATGAAGCTTTTCTGCTGGAGGGTTGAGAATGTACGTCAACGGACCAAAAATTGGAGAAAAAAGAAGGGCTACGAGGATAGCCATCATTTTGGCTCTAGCCCCTCAAGGTCAGTGAGGACTCAGGATGTAAGAGAACCTGTGCTGTAACATCCTATAACTCAGGGGTTTCCCAAATTTTCTGGTCAAGGAGATTATGGGACCTCAGAGGAAAGGGATAAATGAAGTATAGTGTGCCTAGGGAGAGTCACCTGGGGAGAAAACATTCTCTCAGGCTTTCACAGAGAGCAAACTGGTCAAGCATTGGCCATGACTTGTCCCGATGGCTGACACTGACAACAGTTCTACAAAGCACTGCATATGGTACCAAAGTTAATCCTGAGGAGATTTGACCCTGGAAAGTACAAATGATGAAAGTTTTGTTAGACAGGTCTTGCTTTAGCTTACACTTGATCACCCAGCAGAAAAGCTTAATTACGAGGCGTAAAACGCAGAGCTAGACTAGTACGATGAGCTGTGAGAGGCTTAAATCAACAGCCTTCAGCATTGCCAGTTTCACCAGTAACCCACTGCAATTATGAAACACTGGACTATATAAACAACTACTTCCTCCTAGTTCAAAGAGAAGAAAACTTTTTCTTTTTCTTCTTCCTCTTCCTCTTCCTCTTCCTCTTCTCCTCCTCCTCCTCCTTCTTCTTCTCCCCCACCCCATTCGGAACCAACATCGATTAGAAAATTTGTCACGTCTGCACCCTGTGCTCTGTATAACATTTGTGAGGACAACAATATGCAGTGTCTCAACTACTGTGAATGTGCTACTAATATGTTTTGAAACTCTCATATTGTTATCTCTTATTAAAAGTAATAAAAATTAAAATAAAAAAACCAGTTAACAACTGCAGGGATGTCAGGAAAGCAGGTTCACATGAGGGCTGTCCTGTGGGGCCTGGCTTCCCTGTGCAGAATGCCCTCAGGATTCAGCCACATTGCAGCACTTTTATCCTCCCTGCATGTATCCAGGACATTCTCTTTATTCACCCATCAATGAACTTGTGGATTGTTTCCACATTTTGGTTATTTTGCATAGCACTGTTGGGTACAATGATGTACAAATATGTGTTTCGGGTCCCTGCCTTCAATTATTTTTAGTCAGCATATGCTGGGAAAGAAAAGCATTGGGTTGTGTGGCAATCCTATTCTCATTGCCTTTGAAGAATCCATGAATTTACTTTTACCTGTAAGGTGTTCATAACCTGTTTAGCAGAAATTTGTTTTTACTAAATGCAAACACTCTCATTAAAGAAAGAGCCAGTATTTATGGTGCTCCGGTGTAGTAATCTAAAAAATACCCATAAAATTAAACTTGAAGAATGACAAGCTATAGTTTCTGCCTCTATAGTCATAGCTAAATGGCATATAAATTTTTTTTTGCTTTATAGTTTCCAAAATTATCATTTTAAAAACTCAATTTTAAATGTTTGCAAGATTCTGATATTAGACCTTTAAAAACACTTTTTTTCCTACAGTTCCTAATGCTTACTTTTAAAAGCAACAAAGGGATAGATGTGTGATGCTTTGCTGAACCAAAGTTATAGGTACATCCTATTCATAATAATTCCTTCCTAACGATCTGAATTTAGAAAACAAGTTCATTAGGAGATGACTACCTGAGTTGTCAAAAAGTCTTGAATTGATCAAAGGTTTCTTTTAACATGCTTCTTGATTCACTTTTTTTTTTTTTTTTCCCAAATGGATTTGATTTATAAATGGCTTTCTAAAAAGGCATCATAAAGACCTTATAGCAGAATTGCCTTGATGTCTTGTTGACTAATTAGAATTTGTAATATTTGTAGAGGGGCTGTGAATTGACTTTTTTGTAAAAGTTGTCTGAGGAAAAATAAAAGCCTGTTAACAAGACTATAAACAAGATTCCAGAGAAAAGTGATTGCCTATTGAAGAAAGCCCAAGTCTTTTCAGGCATTTAAAACATAGTAATTTAGGGATAAACTGCTATTTGAGTGCCCTGCAGAGGCTAAGGAGGCTGATGTGGAAGCTGTCATAAGCTAGCTTCAAGTCATTTGTATTGATTAATGCTGTAACAGGCTTTGGCTAGGCAACATTTGGTTAGTATAGCTATTACCTGTGTTTGACCTCATAAAATTACATTTATTGAATATACAATTTGGGGAAGACAAAGAGGAAAATTATATTCTTTCTGTGTTGTAGCTGGCATTATAGTTAGGTTACTGCCACTTAAATGATTGAAATAAAAATTTTCAACCTGAATTATCGTGGTATTTTGACTTTATTTTCTGAATGTGGTCCATACTGACAAAGGATAGAATCCACCTGAGATTTAAGAGAAGAAAGGAAAGGTTAGGGGGGATTCCTTGGAGGTCAGAATGTTGGGCTTGGGATGGGCGTTTACTGGCATTTGTTTTGAAAGAGAGCTAGAAGCCCACCCGAAACATCGAAGGGTCTTCAAGAAATAGACAAACACCAGGATATTATATGAATGCACATCTGTGTCCACTTTGGTGTGGAGAGCCTCGATTGAGATATTATTTTAAGAAGTGCTGACAAAGTGGATTCCATTGCATCTTTTTGTTATCACTGTTATTTTTCTTTCCACAACAGGCATACTTAGTACTGTAGTCGGAAGGTTCTGCCAAGACCAAAGTTTAGAAAGGGAAAGTGTGGAATGCCTATTTTCTGTAGCTTAACCTATCAGAGGATAGCAAAGTTTACATACCCTCAGTGCAAAGTTGTCATGTTATTATGTTATCTTGTGTGAATGCATCATGTGTGTGCTTTATTGATTTTATTTATTTATTTATTTATTTATTTGTATTTAGGAAGGGTCTATAGGGTACAGAGACTACAAGGGTCTCACTACGTAGATTGGACTCGTAGTGATTCTCTTATGTTCAGTCTCCCAAAGGGCTGGATTACAGGTGTGTGCCAGTCTCAATGGCCATCTCAGTGTGCCCCAGGGGTGGGGCCAGCATGGCATACTAGGGATCGAACCCCGGACACTGTGTTCTGCCTAAGCAGGCACTTTAGTCTGCTGAGCTATTTGGTGTTTTATTGTTTTTGCCAAGGCTTCCACATTGGTCTTTGCTCACCTGCTCATACCTTGGCCAGCACAGTTATGGAGGCTTGATGGCTGTTGGAATCAGATTGGTAAGAGCCTTCTGTAGACCTAAGTGTTTTAGCTATGCATTTTTATACAAGAAAAGTTCTTTTAAGTTTTTTTTTTTTTTAATAACTCAGGACCTTGTGATTGCCAGGCAGGTGCCTCTGCTGCAGAACTTTCCCCAGTTCCCTAGATCAGCTCTTGCCAGATGCTGAGGATTCTGGTTGTGAAAATGCTCGCTGCATACACTGAAGACAGATTTGGGCACAACTGACAAGCTCTGTGGGGCAGCATTTATTTCCAGACTTGAACAGCCTGCAGTGAACTGGGTTTGGTACTCAGGGTAGGATCTTGGTTCATGGTGCTGTAGAACGTGCTTTAGAGTAGATGGCTTAGACAATGGAACATATTCCTACATCTGGAGAGGCCTGCAATGCTGGCACCATGATGCTGGTAGAAGCAGGGTGTGGTGGGAGGAGCCCCTGCCCTGGCTGCGGATGTCTGTCTCCTCCCTGGGTTCTTACATGGTGGGAAGAAGGGAGGGAGGGAGGGAGGGAGGGAGGGGGGAGGGTGAGGGGGAGAGAGAGAGAGAGAGAGAGAAAGAGACAGAGAGAGACAGAGACAGAGACAGACACAGAGAGAGACAGACACAGAGAGAGACAGAGACAGAGAGACAGAGACAGAGACAGAGAAAGGGTAAAATACATAGCCCATTTATGGTTACTCATGAACAACAGGGAATTCCAGGTCCTAGCCCAGTGCAGCTTTGTGGGGAAATCTAGAAACCAATGGAGACTTCTGTTACTTTGCTGACCTAAGTAATAGCTGGATTAAACCAGTAGTTTTCAAATACCAGTCATAAACAGGAAAAGTGTCAGTCATATGCTTCTTAACCTTATGCACAAAGGTGGGTAAAAGTGGAACAGCTCCAGCTTCTAAGTCACAGAGCTGAGAATCTATCAGCCTAAGTCCAATTCCTGTCATCCCCAGCCTCCTATCTGTGTGATCCTTGGCAGGTTGTTCAATCGAAGACTGAGGTGCCTTATCTGTGAAAGGAGGCTTGTTCAGTGTCACAGAACCATTTGCTTGCTTGATCTCTACAGTCTCATTCTGTTTTATGCTAGCTATTTCTAGAGTGGAACTCATTAAAATGTAAGCATTAATTCAATTAACATATTTTAAGGTGTTCTGTTGTAATACACTAACTTTACATTTCAAATTCTGGGAAACATTCCTGATGCCTGTTGCCTATCACTTATCCTCTTTCTCTTAGTGTGGTCAGTCTGTGGGAGGTTGAAATCAAGATATCTGGCAAGCAACACCAGCAAAGGAGTCTAAACTTCAAAAACAAAAATAACTCTTGCACAGAGAACCCCGCTTCTTGGAGGGGAACACTGAACAACAGCGGCCACACCACTTTGCCTGTTGTTGAAGGGTTTAATTAGCTCAGTCCCTTAACTTCATCATTGCCTCTGGGCCTTCTTCGACCCCTGACCTTTTGGCTCCAGCAGGGCTGCAGGCATAGATCTATTTGCCCCTCAAGAAGCTGCGAGCAAGTCTCCTTACCCTACGCCCACCCCCTTCACAGGGTAATGGGAAGTAAATGGGACAGAGCAGCTATCATAGAATCCACCGGTACTTCAGGGGCATTGCCTCCCCTGAGGGTTGGCAGGATCTAAGGAATGCATCAGAAACCAGCTTCCTGAAGCCCAGAATGAGTTTACCTTCTTGGTGTTAAACAGCCCTGATGATACGATCAGAGCTATCAGCAGAAGAGCAGTGAGGATTATGACTGTCTTCAAACAAATACAGGAAATCTACTAGAGGAATTCATCACACATTAAAATTCAGAAGGGTGTGAAAATATGCGCAGACAGATCACTGTGCATGGGAAATATATGGCTTTAGCATCAGTTCTTCAGTATATAGGAATTAAAACTGATGCTACATATATGATTAAACAGAGTGACTAAGATTAGAGATTTCAGGGCTGCCTGCCTCTGCCAGAGTCAGCTGCACTGTGAAGGAGGTGCGGGTGACCTGGAGCAAGTTACCCCATTCACGTGGTTTCCATCTGTAGTTAGAGTTCTGGTTACCCATTGCTCTATAACAAACTACCCAACATGTAGTGGCCTAAAACAGCCTCCAATTTATTGGCTCATGACTGCGCAGTGCCCTGCTGGCAGTTCTTACACCCCATGTGGCAGTGGCTGGGTCGTTTGGTAGTGGTTAGCTGGCAGCTGCTCAGCTTTGGCATGGCCAGATGGGCATGATGGGCATGGCCGGAAGCCTGGGCTCAGAGCCTTTCCAGGCAATGTCCTCTGTAGGGTAGCTTGGGCATTTACAGTAAGCCTCAGGGATCCAAAATGGGGGGGCACCAGAAAAGGAAAAGGGCTGCTTCTTAGTCTTGGCTTAGCACCAGCCTGCTACACGACTTCCCTGTCAGCTGCTGGCCAAGGCAGTGAAAGAGCCCTCCCAGATTCAGTGAGGAGACCTGTTCCTTCCACTCCCATAGAAGGAGCCCCACAGAATTTGTGGATCCCTTAGTCAACCACAGAGGAGGTGTAAAATAGTTAATACCAATACAGAAGTCTGGGGGGATTAAATAAGATGATACGCATAAAAAACAATATGCATAAGATCAATAGCACCCCTGTTAGATATTACAATTTATGTTCATGTATACTCTTTGGTAGGTTTTTCCAGGTGCTGGTGCAACAGAGAAACAGGCAGAAGGAAAAAGGGAGAGGGGCTTTATTATCTTTGAGGACACAGAGAAAATGTGGGGAAGATGGGAATTCTCTGGATTGGAACAAAGGGAGGCTGAGGCTTT
>PVJA010021297.1:0-21689 GCA_004027025.1 Myocastor coypus
AAAAAAAAAAAAAAAAAAAAAAAAAAAAAAAAAAAAAAAAAAAAAGAAAGAAAGAAAAGAAAAAAAAAGCAGAAGCAGCTTATTATTCCTTATATCTAGATGTCCCCTCAAAGCTGCAAGCACTCATAGCTAGGAGTCTGGGAAGTGCCTAGAGTTAGGATGTGTGATGCTAGGATTAAACTGTGTGATGTAGGCATTGAGTATGTGGTTACTAAATCATTCCATTGAATTGCTTAGCATAGTTTTGGATGTGGATAATAGGAAGGCCCACCCTGGTGTAAGTGGCATCATCCAGAAGACTAGTACCTTGAGAGGGGTAAAAGCAAGAGGCACACTGCTGCTGCTGCTACTGCTGCTGCTACAGCTGCATGCTGCTTTGCCGTCGCCCAATTACTGTTTGCTGTCTCCTGCCTGCCAGCCATGGACTATTTCTCCTCTATGATGCCCCTCTGCCATGCCAACGTATTTTGAAGCCAGCCTCTACTGTGAGTCAAATCTTTCCTCCATTAACTTGTAGGTGTTGAGTATTTTGTCTAAGCGACAAGAAAAGTAACCAAGACACAGCAGCATTCAAAGTACATGCTGGCAGGCCAGCCAGATAGCTCAGTGGACTAATGTGCCTGCTTAGGCAGGTGTAGAAACTGGGATTTGACCCCTTGTATGTAGCACGGGCCCCACCTCTGGGGCAGGCTGAGATGACTATTAAGATTGGGTGTGCCTGTAATCCCAGAGCTTGGGAGGCTGAAAATAGGAGAATTACTTTGATTCCAGTCTCTGTAGTGAGATGCTGTAGACCCTGTACTAAATACATAAAAATAAATAAACAAACAAAAAAGTATATGCTGGCTATTTTGATAGGAAACATTACTGTTTAATCATTGTCTAATTAAGAACTTTACTAAAGACTACACACATAGCCCACCCCTGCCTTGCAGAAGTTAAACATTTACACTTTTGGTATAATGGAAAGAACACATGGCTTGGAGTCAAAAAAATTATTTATATCCACAAGGTACTCTATCAGCTCAGAGATCTTGAGCAAGTTTTGACTTCTTCAGACTGTCATTTCTTTGCTAGGAAAAAGGTAATAACATGCCTAGCACAGACCCTGGCTCTAACAGGAATAGTACTTGTAGTTATAGCAGTGCTTTTAAACATAACCCAAATTTTAAAGTCTCATGAGCAAATGTGTATTTAAAGTACTCCTACATTTTCTGGTCCCTCTTTAGTTCCTTTTTACCTCTACTCACCCCAAGAATTAGTTGTCATCATTCTGCAGCTATTAATGAGCAGTTAAGTTTATCAACAAGCTAACACACACACTGGATTGTAGTGTATAAGGGTGCAGTGTATTTGTGTACATACATACAACCTTTATAATATGTGCACTATACAGCTTTTGTTTTATGGTTCAGCAGTAATATCCACATGATATCCAAATTTAAACATTTAGACTCTAGGTTTTTTGTTTGTTTGCTTATTTGTTTTAATGTATTTGGTTGTTGCAGGGTCTCACTATGCAGCTGGGACTCTGGTGATCCTCTTGCTTTGAGCCTCCCCAGTGCTAGGATAGGATTACAGGTGTGTGCCACTACGCCCAGACTCTGACTGGCTCAGCCCGCCCTGGGGGCAAAGCATGTGGTCCCAGTGATCAAACCACAGTCCCTGCATTTGCCTTCACTTGCCTAAGCAGGCACCTTAGTCCACTAAGCTATCTCACTGACCCCTGACTTTAGTTCTTAAATGAGTCCTTAAATCCCTATGTACTAGGCATTAAAAGTGTCAGACTTGGCCAGAATAAAACATGATCACAACTGTCCTGGCTCTTACACCTGTCTTCTATAGCTGAGGGTCCCTATTTCCAGAGGCAGAACCTTCATTCCTCAATAAGTTATTATTTAATATCATCCTTAAACTTATACAATTTATGCTCTAAGAAAACAAAATATAGCAATACTTATACTTCATATGAGTTTTCCTGCTTGCAGCACTACCCAGCTTTTCTTGAAGTACTATTTTGCCCCAAACTTCCTAACTCAGAAAACTTCAAACATCAAATAAAGATAAACTTTGCAAGTGGTATTTAAGACATCTAAAATATGATACTAGTATTTATCCACTCTTGAGTCAATCTAAAGCCAATATAAAGTTCTATTTCAATCAATATGAAGCACCTTATATCTTCCTAATACTATGCTACCCCGTTTGCTCAGTTCTTGCTACCTATTTTTTAAGAGCCTGCTCATATTTCCTTCTCTTTCTCATCTTCCCGAACAAATCTAGGAAATATTACTGTTACTCCTGAAATTCATTATCTTTTGGTCATGCCACTCATTGAGCATATATGTATAGTTTTATGTTATTTTATTGCTCTATTGATTTAAAATTTTTGATAAGCATAAGCTATACATGAGGTACTCTATTGTACACTGAATCAATATAAAGAGATTTATCCTTAAGGAGCTTATGTCTAGTGAGAAAGATGAGACACATAATTGTTCTCAAGTACATACATAGCAACACAAAGTAACTACGTACACTTAAGGTTTCTAAATGTAAGCATCCAGAAAATAAACATGTTTCTAATACTTATCTCATGTCTCTGAGCACAAAGAATATATTCAAGAAGTGCTCTACTGTAAAAGAAATTCTACTCTTTGAATTGAGTAAGTTTCGGGAATATCTCTTACTAAGAAGTAAAGCATGTGAAGATTTACTCCCAGAGATTTTGGTAGGGAATAAGTCTAAGTAAGAAGGAATATCCTACAGAAAATGGTTAAATCCTCAAAGGTAGCACAACTACTACCTTTCATTCACCATTCTTTATACTTAAAAATTGTTCATTCTATTTATTACAAAGAACAAAATTCAAAAGTACTAACTACAAAGCATAAATGTAAGCCATGGCTAAAAAGCACTAATAGAGACAAGTGAATATACTTAATTCCTAATTCTATTCAAATATACTATGTAAGCATCATTCTTTATGAAAATCCATTTGTGTTTTTATTCAAGTCATTCTTTAGATACACGTTTTTTAAAGTCCTTTAATTATCTTAATTCAATTATGCAAAAATTCATAAAGTTAATAGAGTATAGGTATCAAACTTCTTAGAAATGCAAAGCTGGAATTTACTGAATTTTGATGTTCAAAAAATAAGTAACATACTAGTCCTCAAAAAAGTACTCTCAGTAATAACTATTTCCAAATCTAAAAACAATACTTGAAGGATATTCACACTATACACAATTCTATTCAACATCGTATTGGAGACTCTTACCAAGGACAACAAAGAGATCAGAAAGCACTTGGAGTGAATAGAAAAGTAAAACTTCAAATAGTCCAATGAATCTCAAAGTGGGAACAAAGAAAGAACAAAATTTGAGGATCACCCTTTTCAAATCAAAAATTGCTACAATCTCACAGGCATAAGGATAAATGTAAAAATTCAATGGAGTTTGGACTCTGTAAACCTTCATTTTTATGGTCAAATGATGTATGAAAAGGACAATTCAATTGAGCAAAACGTATTTTTGCCACCTTATAACACCCATAGGTGTTATAAGGCACTACAGCATCTCCCCCACAAAAAGGAAGGTAAAATGTCATAGTTTCCACTGAAAGCAGAATGGTGGTTCCTCTAATCACTAAAAATAGATCCAGTAATTCCACTTCAGAGCATATGCCTCCCCAAAATTAAAAGCAGGGCCTCAAAGAGATTTATATGCTTCAACATCATTCACAAGAGTCAAGGAGTGGAAACAACCCAGTGCACATCAATAGATGAATGGATAGAAATGTATTGTATGCTTAACACAATACTAGGTAGCCTCAAAGAAAGGAAATTTTGACATAGGCTTCAATATGAATAGACTTTTAAAGACATTATGATAAAAAATAAATTAGTCATAAATACTACATGACTCTGCTACATAAGGTATCCACAGTAGCTAAATTCATAAAGCCAAACAACAGTGATGTTTGCAGGGGTGAGGTAAGAGGACACAATGGGGAATGTCTAATGGCATTAAATCTCAACTCTACAAGATGAAAAAAGTTCTAGATATTACTTGCACAATTGTGTAATGACTTAATACTACTGAAATGCACACATAAAACTGGTTAAGATAGTAAAGATTGTTAAGATTGTTAATTCTTTTTTACAATAACTTAATTTTTAAGAAGCAGCTTTCCATTTTTTATTTCATGGAAGAAAGATAAAAGAAAATTTCATAACAAAATAAGAGTAACAATGGTGTTAATACATTACATGTTATCTTTAAAAGAGTACAAGATACGGGCACAAAAATTCTTCCAATTGATGCGAGCACAGACCTTCCTTTTTAATGAACTAAGAGACATTAATAGTATAGCTGACTTGCATTTTTCCCCTTTACCCATCTGTCCTTTCCTTTATCACCCATCCTAGTTCCTTTTTCCTTTGAACAATTTCTTCCCACTTGACAATATCTATTGTACATTTTAAACCTTATTTTACTCTCTCAGTTTCTCATACCAAAGAGACAATATGATGTTTGCCTTACACATGTAAACCTGATTTCTTTCACTTATGAGTATGGTCATCATTTACCTTTATCATTCTTTCTGTCTGGGTAGTACTCAATTGTATAAAAATATCATACTTTTTCATTCATTCCTTGGTTGATGGGCACTTAGGTTATTTCCAAAACTTAGCTATTACAAATTGTGCTGCTACAAACATAGGTGCCCATATATCACTGTGGTATGGCATTTTCAGTTCTTTTGAGAACTGTTATCGTTAGACTTCTTGATGACAGCTGCTCTTTCTGGGGTGTTGTTTTAATTTGCATCTCTTGAATTACCGATGATATTGAACATTTTTTAACATTTTTATTTGTCACTGTATTTCTTCATTAGAGAAGTATGCATTCATCTTAGATGCCCATATTTGGATTGGGTCTTTCAATTTGAGGGGTCTGGTTTTTTTCAGTTCTTTATATGTTCTAAATAGAAGTCCCTAGTTGAGGGACAATTTGTTAAAAATTTTTCCAACTCTGAGTTGTCTTCTCACTTTGTTGGTGTTTTATTTTGCTGTGCAAAAGCTTTTGAGTAAGATGAGATCTCAGCTGCTGATTCTTTGACATATTTCTCAAAAAGCAACTTTTCTTCTACAAATGGTGCTCTGATAATTGGATAGCTACATGCAAAAGGATAAAGTCATACCCCTACTTCAAGTAATGTACAAAAATTAACAAAATGGATCAAAAACATAACAGAAAAACTAAGAAATCTTCATGGAAGCTTAAGAACAAATTTTTGTAACCTTCAATTATGCAGTCATTTTGATGATAGCTAATTTTAGCTGTCAGCTTGATTGGATTAAGGTATACCTAGGAAACTAGTAAAGCATTTTTTCTGGGCATGTATAGAAAGGTATCTCCAGAAATCAGCATGTGAGTATGAGTGGACTACATGGGAAAGACTCATCAGGACTTACACCAGATGTACCTGGATTCCCAGGTCTTTTTCTACAGATTGAATTGCATCACTGGCTTCCCCAGTTCTGAGACTAACTTGGACATATTACAAGCCATATTATTACTGATCATATTAAAAGACAGCATCCCAGGTCTGAAGCCTGCACAAGGACTGTCCTATAACTTCTCAAAAAGGTATACACAGATTTACTATTTTACAATCCAATTTCACTGAGGCATATACCCAAAAGAAATGAAAATATTACGCCATAACTATCCAAATAAAAACCTCTACATCAATAGTTACAGCAGTATTATTCACAAGAGCCAAAAAGTACAAATAACTAATGTCTATCAACTGATGAATACATAAATAAAATGTATGTTTATATACACACAACAAAATACTCAACCATAATTAAGAAAACAAAAGTATGATACATGCTACCGTGTAGACAAACTCTGAAAATATATGTTAAATGGCAAAAAAAAGACCAAAAGGGTCATTTGTTATCGTATTATTATTGTATGGTTCCTTTTACATGAAATGTCCAGAACATCGAAATCCATAGGTACAAAAATATAAGCCAGGTACAGCGGTACACAACTGTGATCTCAGGACTCAGGAGACTGAAGCAGGAGTGTCACTGAGAGTTAGAGGCCAGTCTGAGCTACAAAACGATTTCAAGGCCAGCCTGAACATTACAGTGAAACCCTGTTTCAAAAAAAGTAAAATAAAAATAAGAGAAGAACATACAGAACGCATACTAACAATTGGCAAGAACTGGGGATAGAAGGAATAGGGGGAATGTTAACTGATTTTGGTTTTCCTTTTTTGTAGCAGTGGAAATATCTGGAATTAGTGTTAACTGTTTTTTTTTGGGGGGGGGAGTTGTTTGATTGTTTGTTTGTTTGTTTTTGTCTTTTTGAGACAGGGTCTCACTATGCAGTTGAGGCTGGCCTTGAGCTCACTTTTCTGGCCCAAGCTGGTCTCGAACTCGCACCAATCCTCCTGCCTCAGCCTCCCGAGTGCTGGGATTACAGGCGTGAGCCACCACGCCTGGCTTATTTCACTTTTTTTTTTTTTGTCTAGTGTTAACTGTTGTACAACTTTGGGATAAATGGTGTTATGTGCCTGAACAGTATCCTATCCTATCCTCTGTCCTATCCTATCCTCTGTCCTATCCTATCCTCTGTCCTGTCCTATCCTCTGTCCTGTCCTATCCTCTGTCCTGTTCTATCCTCTGTCCTGTCCTACCCTCTGTCCTGTCCTATCCTCTGTCCTGTCCTATCCTCTGTCCTGTCCTATCCTCTGTCCTGTCCTATCCTCTGTCCTGTCCTATCCTCTGTCCTGTCCTATCCTCTGTCCTGTCCTATCCTCTGTCCTGTCCTGTCCTGTGCTATCCTATCCTATCCTATCCTATCCTATCCTATCCTATCCTATGTTATAGACACTACAAACATCATATAATTTCAAAACAAAAGAAAAGGGATTCAAATCTCTCATAATCTTATACTGTTATCTTTCAGGATTTCTCAAACTGTTACCTTTAGCCTCAAGGAACTCTTGAAATACTTTGCTTTGATACTCAATATTCTCTTTGAAATAAACTGTAGCACTGTATTCTTGCTGGAGAGAACACTCACTAAATCAGTCAGAAACATTTATTAAAAATCCACCAGGCACAGATGTGCACACTGGACACCTGGGGAGTTATACAGGAAGTAGAAACATAACACCTGAACTAAAGGCAAAGAAGGTAGAGTAAGGACCAACACAAATCATAGAGAAGAGCAATAATATCACACTCCCTTTATTTCACCCTGGAGAAGATGATATGAACACTGGGTATAGATTACTTGGATAATGCTTACTTCAAATTTTTCATAAAAAGGAAGAACAGGCAGGAGAACAAAAATATAAAAATAGAACCAGAGGTGATACAAGGTGAGTTTTTTTAAAAAAGGAAAGAAACAAAAACACTTAACAACAAAATGGTAATTTAAAATCTTATTTTGCATTATCCCTGAAAACTTCCAGACTGTAATAGTAAAATCAAGGGAGCATAAATTATAAATTCCTTTCTTTCTAAGTGCACATTTAACATGCTTCATTATATGACACACACATGAAATTGCACAAATTCCAGGTACAAGATAGTTTATTTACTTGTGCATTAGCAGGTGACACTCTTCAGAAAATATCAGATTCATCTCCGTGAGATCCACTCCCCAGAGCTGTCAAGGAGACTCTATACTTTGTAACCCTATTATAGAACTAACAGCCTAAAAGGCTTCCTTCCTTATTCTTCGCTGCTGAAGCGCTACCATGCCACTTTCTATCTCAGAGTTCAAGTAACTGCCAGGAAAAGTTTCAAAGAAACAATTCAAGTTATTCTTATCAGTTGCTATATTAAATGACTACTGAAACTCTAAGTATGAAAGTGAGTGTCAGATCAGAATCTTGTGGCACTGTCAAAATGAAGGAAATTCAAAAAGTAGGTTCAAGCAACAGTTTTCTTTTTTCTTTTTTTTAATGTATTTAGTACAGGGTGCACAGGGTCTCACTACACAGATCTGACTCATAGTGATCCTCCTGTCTTCAGCCTTCCAAGCACTGGGATTACCAGAGCATGCCACTATGCCCAGTCTCAGTCACAGATTCAGCATACCCTGGGGGTAGGCTGGGGATCAAACCTTGGTCTCTGCATCTGCCTAAGCAACAGTTTTTAAAGATACTAAAGAAGTAACTTTTGCAAGAGTTAACTCTAACTCCCAGCTAGGTTTCTTTACATTGAAATTTGATCTACCACCACTACCCTGCCAGTTCTTTTCTAGTTAAGACTTTATGAAACAAGCTTAATTTCTCTTTCTTATCATAGCACTTCACTTATTTGAAGGCCATTCTTGTAACCTCCCTTTCAACCTTGCCATGAGTCACCTCTGGCTACTAGTGTAAATACCCCAGTTTCTTTCTTTATTGCTCCTTAGACTTGGTCTCAATCTTTTATCTCTCTGCTTCCCTCTCTCTAAATGTGTACCAGTTTGTCCATCAACTTCTTTGAGGAACTAAACATAAGATTCTAGACAGAAAGAAGGAAATCCATGCCTTTGTGTTAGAGACAAAGTTTCTACTGATAAACAATGCAAACTGAAACCACCTTTGTGCCAGCCTACCTCAGTAGTGACTTGTACCAGGACTTCTAACAACTACAAGGACCAAGACCTTTTATATATGCTGCTGCTAACCTATATATGTCATTCTTAATCAAGATAGCCTAACTTCAGAATCTGTTTAGAATTTATCCCTATTTTATTTCAATCTTGTTAAATTTATCTATTTATGTTCCATTATATTATTCTTAGATTTAACTCCAGTTTGAGATTATGACCATTTCTAACGTCAGGTCCAAATAAATTCACTCATCATGCTCCTGGAAATCACCCTTTAGCATAGCCACAGTTCAATCAACCAGTACCTTAAGTGCAGTTATCTTAAACCAAATCTACTCAATAATATGAACCTGAAAATTCATCAAGAGGATATTATTACAAGTTTGTCAAAGAAACTTTTTTGCCTACAAATCAAGGAAGTTACTAATGACTAATGACTAATTTGTTAATGATTTTCATCCCACAGAATACTTCTTATGTAGAGAGGTAGTCTTTCTTTTCCAATTTCAAGAAAAAGAAGGGGCCCGGAAGGATGGCTCAGTGGTCTAAAGTGCCTGCTTAGGAAAGCTTAGGCGGCTGCAGGGACCACAGTTCGATCCCCGGCACCACATGCTGCACCAGCCCTGCCCTCAGGGCAGGGCTGAGCTGGCCATAAAAATAAATAAATAAACGAACAAAAGTTCTGAAACAAGAAAATAAAATAAAATAAAGTAAAGTAAAATTTAAAAAAAGAAAAAGAAATTATAAATCATATCTGAAAATATGGATCAGGCTCTATAAAGAAGCAGGAAGTAGTTAAACTTAGAACATTTCAGTTTTGTCTGCTTTCCTTGTAAGAGTTCTTTCTACCATGGCCTTCTCTCAAGGTTTTTAGACCATTCCAAATCTTCCTTTGCCACTTCAAATATCTGAAGCACTACTATGCAGTAAAAATAACAATGTAAGTTAAATAATGTTAAACATTTTTTGGGTTTGGTTTGGTTTGGTTTGGTTTGGTTTGGTTTGGTTTGGTTTGGTTTGGTTTGGTTTGGTTTGAGACAAGGTCTTGCTAAACAGTTCTGGCAGGCCTTCAAGTTACTATGTAGCCCAGGCTGCCTTGAATTGGCTGCAATCCTCCTGCCTCAGCCTGCTAACTCTGCGATTAAAGATGTGGACCACCATATTTCAATTTGAAGTTTATCTGTAGTCATATTCAAAAAGCAGAAAGAAAAGGGTGAAATTAAATTTTAAATTTAAATGTTTTATTAGTACATGTTTGTAGTACTTAAGGTTTATATTGTTGGTGTAGAGTTGGTATATATACTAACACTTTTTTTTTTTTTTTTTTGTCGTTTTTGAGACAGGGTCTCACTATGCAGCTCACTTTTGACTTAGGTGCTGTCTCACAGAATAGTGCTGAGAGTAGGTCTGGCATTAATGTGGAAAAGTGAGTGGAAAGTGTATTTTCCTTTCAGTCTTAAGAAAGAACTTTTCCCCAGTAACTGACAAATGCCCAGTGACTGAATGTGCTACTTAACGAGAGCTTGAGCACATTTTACCTCCATACAGTTATGGAAAGCAGAATGAGTTTTCTTTCTTGCTCTGCTTCATTGGCTTTACTCTCTTCTTCCTGAGTTTCCAGTGCAGTCCTGTAGAGTTACTACTAGATGTGATGATGTGGTATGAAATGTGACTAACCTGAACTGAGAAGTGCTTTGTGTATTAATCTAAACTGATCTGATGATGAAAATATGTAATATAACCATTGTTAAATTTAAACAATAAAAATATTAAATTAAAAAAAATCCTACATTCCTGGCACCTACTGGTGTGCCTGGCACATAATAAAATGTTTGAATGTTAAAAAAAAAAAAAAAGAGAGAGAGAGAGAAGTGCTTTGTGAAGAATGCATCACATTTTGAATTGTTAATATCAAAAAGAGGGGCCTGGAGAGATAGCTCAGAGGAATAAGCACTGACCTAACAAGTACAAGGACCTGAGTTCAATCCCCAGCCCCACATGCCAGGTGTGCTGTCTTGGCCCCGGATGCAGTATAAATAAAGGTTTAAAATATATATATATTAAAAAGAAGGTCATTTGTAGATGACTATTACATCTTCATTTGGTCTTCTCTGAGTTTAACATGCTTGATTTTTTTCAGAGGTATGTAGTGAGTCAGCTTTTGGGAAAATAAGCTACATGAGTCTTACATACATCCAAAAGAATCTACTAATTTGTGAGTCTTACCAAAGAGCATAATATTCCGTCTTCAGAGGTTATGTTTTACATGAACTTCAAGTCTAGATTGTTGCATATTTATTTCAGTGCAAAAAAAAAAAAAAAAAAAAAAACAATATTTTAAGCCAAATGATATAAATTAGCATTACTTCATTGAGCAATCAATATTCTACGGCAAAAAATTTTAGTCTCAGTAATCTTCTAGTGCATATTCACAAGCTATTTCATTAGTTTAATTTATTATCATTCTGTTTTGATAGTTAAAATACATCTGACATTCTAAAAACAAAGCACCCTTCTGTGATTGTTGTAGATTTCAAAAGTACTTAGGAATTAAATATCAGTAATAATTATGGTCATGAAATAATAAAATCTTCAAAAACCAAAGGAAATTTAGCAATTAAAGCTTGATTTTTATATATACACATGTACTCAAACACCCTTGTTTAGGTACAGTCACTAAAATACATATAGTTACATTTTACTTTTGATAAACTAAACATGATAGTGAAACAGATTAAAAGGTTGCCTAGGCTGGCCAGATAGCTCAGCAGATGAAAAATCCTGCTTAGGAAGATTCAGGGTTAGATCCTGAGCCTGCTGTGCCAGCCCCACCCTCCAGATATGCTGAAACGGGCAACTGAGACTGGGAATAGTGGTGTATACCTGTAATCCCAGTGCTTGAGAGGCTGAAAAAACAGGAGGATTACAACAAGTCTGATCTGTGTATTAAAACCCTGTAGACTCTGTACTAAATACATTTTTTAAAAGTCTAACAGGAGGATCAAAAGTTTGAGCCCAGCCTGGACAACTGAATGACTATATAAAACTAAGTAAGTTAAAATATGGGGAGGGACCTGGGAATGTAGCTCAATGTGAAGTCCTTGGACACAATCCCTAGTGCCTAATATAAGATGTTAGTGATTGGGGAACTCTGTACTATCTTTGCAATCAATACTTCCTGTAAATCTAAAATAGAAAGGATATAAAAATCAGAAAAAAATAAAATAAAATAAAAGCCTATTATATCAATGTTAAATTTGTTACATATAATAATGACCCTTAAGTTCTATACAACAAAACTGTTCTTTTTTGGGAGATATAGTATATACTAAAGTATCGAGCATAGAGTATGAATGTGTCTGCATCTTTAAAATGGTTCAACATAGAAGATTTAGGCAAAGATAGAAATAACTATATATACACACTCATCTGTAAGTAGAGAGATTTGGGGGGATAGTTATTTTCTTTTTTATTATTACATGTTTGCAGGGCCTAACAATGACATTCACACTGGGGAGTTGGTACATGTAAATGACATATCTTAATTCTTTTTTTTAATACTTTTTCCCTTTCCTTCCACCTCCCTTCAGACATGGTAAAATGTTAATAACTGAAAACTTAGATGAAGAGTAATAAGTGTATACTGTATAATTCTTTCACAATTTCCATAGGTAGGTGATTTTTTAAACAATTTTAGAGAAAAAGCAGTAAAAGGCAAAACCTGATATCACAAGAAATGGACACACAGCATGCCATATAAATCATGAAAACAGAATTAGTAAGTAAATTATAGTTTCATTGAAGAAGTGGTACTAGAGATGGATGTTAAAGACTAGAAAAATGACTCAAAAAGTAATGCAATATATCAATACTGAATATGAATGACAGAAAATATACACTAAAAAATTAAGGAATACAAAGGATTTGGAAATAAGGGTACAAAGCTATGGGTAGGGAGAAGGAATCCAAAGGATATCCAAGTAGTACAGCAGATGCCACCAGACCCCCACCACATTCCAGAGTCCACCTCTCACACCAGAAGTCACCTTCAGCTCTAAATTTAGGTACACCTTTTCTCAACCTGGACACTATGGATGTTAGGGAGATAGACATTATGAATATTTAGGGTCCTGTCCTATGAATTATGGTACTTTTAGCAGCAACCTTGACATACCTGTTACCCACTGGACACTAGCCAGTAGCCCTCTTCTCATTTCTCAGTTGTAACAACTAAAATATCTCTAGACATTGCCAAATAATCCACGGGGAACAAAACAATGCCCCACAACCACATTGAACCTGATTCACAATTTGAGCTATAAACCAACATTTAGCTTAAGTAGCTATGTCTGCCTGCCTAAGTCCATTCTCTGGTATAGAACCCTTTCCAGTGCATTAAAAAGGCTACAATGGCTGAAAGTGAGAGACCCCCAAGAACAAAGGATAACAGTGATAGATAAACAACATTCATTTCCCACTACATGACAGTAATGAGGATTTAACCCCATCTGCCAACAGCAATATTCTACTCATTAAGGCACCCAATTTTGGCTTCTTTCCCTCCCTCCCTCTTTCTCTTCACCAATCCTTCACTGTGCTCTCGGAGATTACCTCCCAAATAAACTACATGAACCCAAATATTTGCTTCAGAGCCTGATGTTTCTGGAATGCAAGCAAAGCACAAAGTCTGGATGTTTGGTAAAGAAATATATGTTCTTCCTAGAGAAATGAAGTGTCACTTCATTTCACCCGGCCTTGCATGGTTTTTCAAAACCTCATTTCTTTTTTTTTTTTTTTTTTTTTTTCTTTTTTATGGCCAGCTCAGCCTGACCTGGGGGGTGAGGCTAGCACAGTATGTGGTGCCAGGGATCAAACTGCGGTCCCTGCAGTTGCTTAAGCTTTCCTAAGCAGGCACTTTACACCGAGCCATCTCACTGAGATGGCACTGAGCCATCTCACTGGCCCTAAAACCCCATTTCTGATAGTTCTGCTCATTCAACAGTGAGTCCACAAGAAGGCAGCACTCAGTACAGGCCACTGAAGACCAGTGACATGAGAAGGGCTCTGGTAGTTTAACTCTATGACAAAACTAGTCAAGGAAGGCAGCATTCCTAAAAAGCACATAGTGGAACCAAAAAAGCTGAATACATTAACAAAATAATATAAAAAAATAATCCAAGCTATTAAACTGCCTAACATACCAATTTAAACCAATAGCAAAGCCCAAGTTCTGGGAGAGTCTGGCTCAGGATTCAGTACAGTTAGACAAACATTTCTGCAAAAGTACAGAAATTTCTTACAAGAATTTTAACTGGTAGGGAATGAGGAGAGGAGGAGTGGAAAGTCTGGTCTTGTGGCCAGACTAAAATGTAGAGGATGAGCCTAAAACATCTAGTCAAGGTAGAAAGCAAGAAAACTATCAAAGACATCATGCTACCAAGACGTTAAGAGCCATCAAGAAGAGGGTCCCAGTTAGGAATAGTGGTGCATGCCTATAATCCTAGCACTTAGGCAGTTGAGGCAGGAGGATTGTAAGCCTGAGCTACATAGTAAATTCAAGTCCAGTCTGAACACATAGTGAAATTTTATCTTTAGTTTTTACAAGGGAAGCAGGTTGTAACATAAAATACTAGAAGGATAAATCCTCAACGACTTGTATATGTAAGAAATGTGAATATCAGCCCCTGTAGGCCATGCTTATCACCAACTTTTGTAGCAGGGAGGAGTTGAGGAAGTCTGGTCAAATCAGTGGTTTGGGTATATATTTTATTTTTAATTCAGAATTGAAGTTTTTAAACTGTAAAGCAATTATACTGAAATCTTTTCAAGATAATCACATTTAGTTTGTACATATACAAGAATGGTTTATCTTGTCTGAAGCTATAAGCAGTTTCCCTATTTTGGTCATAGTTTCAACTTTTTAACATGTGAATTATAGGGCTTCATGATGGTTTCCAGATTTTATTGTTTGACTAGGTACAACTGAACATACATATTATTCTAGGAAGGGAAATATTTTTCAGTTTCTATAAGAGACAAATATAGTGAATACTGTTCCTACTGGTAATCCTTGAGTTCACTTCCTTCAGAAGACATTTTCTTTCTTTTCTGAGTAATTCAGATAAAATCTGGCCCTTATGGAAATCTTAAAGTCTGTTGAAATACCAGGTCACACACATTCCAAGAGATCTTGCTCACTAAAATACTTTCCTATATTTCTGAGGTTCCTGAGAAAAAAACTTCATTATTTATGAGAAAATATGCTTTATCTTGAAAACGGTGTTCAAACCTTAGCTATTTTGTAAAAAAGTTGATCTGTGACCACCTCAGAAAAGCCCAGCTTTGGTTTGCTTTTCTAGACATTGTGAATATCATGTGTTTCTTTCTAAATTAGTCTACATAATGCAAATGTCATAGTATGAAATACTATTGTCCTGGGAAAATTAATATTTTAGTAAAGAATGAGCTAAAATGACCGAGGTGTTAGGGGTATATAGAAAATGTGATAGTTTGTATGACATTTTGAAGTGAATGAAATATTTTTTAACATGTTTCTTCAACAGCCAGTGTTACAATTTTAAGATCAACACAAAGTGCAGTTACTCTAAACTCAGTATTTTCAAATTCACATATTTAAAGTTATACAGGCTGCAACTTCCCTGTCAAAATTACTGCTTGCCAAATTTATACCTGTTCCTTTAGCTGTATCTTTTGATATTTAGAATTTTTAAATTTCCGCAAAGTAGATTTTATATTCACTGCCTTTGTGGCATATAATTACATAATTTCTGTGTGTAAGCTTGGGCTTTCAAAGCAGTACTCATGTAAAGAAGTAAATATAAAGGGAGGAGAGGAAGAGGAAGAGGAGGACAATAACAACAAGATGGCCAATTTAAACATCAACAACAAAGGTGTAATGAGCTGAAACATACCAAATGATTTTAAATCCATGAGTTAGATTTTTTTTTAAAAAGTTATCCTTAGAAGATGCAAAGAAACCTACTGAATATTTTGTTGGTCTTTCTCTTGCAAAACGCATGAAATTTTATTCATTGTACAAAAGTTAGCAATAAATTAGTGCAGAAAAAGTTTGTAGCTTATCCTTTAAAATCAAAGCTAACTGAAGTGAAAAGTAGCACAGATTCTTATTTTTACTGTAAAAAATGCAATCAAAAATACGTATTAGCAATTGAATTGTTTTTCTTCTTCCTAAAGATGCAACATGGGTTTGCAGGTCAGTAATGATCTACAAAACACTGTTCTACATTGAAGCTGACAAAAAAAGAGTCCGCTGCCTACCAGCTTAATTTGTAATAGCCAAATCTTGGAAACAACCAAAATGCCCATCATTTGAAGAATGGTTGAAGAAAATGTGGTATTTTTATACAATGGAATATTACTCAGCTATAAAGAATGATAAGCTGGAAGACTTCATATATAAATGGATGTATATTGAACATATACTCATTAGTGAAATAAACCAGACCTACATGTGTAAATATTGTATAGTCTCCCTAATATAAGAACTCTAAATTTTTTTTTCCTTACCAGTATCAATTGGAAGGTGTGTCATATCCACACCCTGTGTTCTGTATAACTATTGTGAGGACAATATGCAGTGTGTCAACTGTTAAAAAAAAAGCAATGTTTATAGAAAGTGTTAATGTTCAATTGTTTGATCAATCTTATATACCTGTATCTATTAATCTGAACTGATCCGATGATGAAAATATGTAATATAACCATTGTTAAATTTAAAATAAATAAATAAGTAAATAAAGAAACTGGAAAAAAAAAGGGTCCACTGCCTTCATTTATATTGAGCTGGATAGGAGAATACCATTAGGCATGAGAAGTTTAGACAAGAAGAGGAAATTGCAGTCTCTACCTTCCCAACAGAAACCCAACAAAGTTGCTTATGTGGAAAGGATTTTAAACTCTAGTCTGTTTCCAGCACATCAATCCATTCACCAGTGCCAGGACAATAGGTGGTACACCAATATAGAAAGCACTTTTTGCCTTCACAGCACTGATATCTTAAGAACACAGAATATTTAATACTTTGATCTTAAGTGGGTAATCATGGATGTTCCAAAATTATACCCACTAGGTTAGCCTGAATATTTATCCATACAAATATTTTTTTAAAAAAATAATGTTTAAAAGAGACTTCTAGAAACAGGAAGACTGGATCAGGACAGAGTTACAGGACTGCATATATGAGACAAGGAGTTGATTTTCAGTGGTGCTTTTAAGTAAAGGACATCTCACAGTTGCTCTTTCCAGCCAGGACAAAACAATGGCCATAGGAAATTCTGAGACTTTAGGCCAGGCAGCTGGCTCAGGTGAGAATGCCCTAGGTTAATACTCTCCCTAAGAAAAAACCCACTGAGGCTTAAGGACTAAAACTGTGACCTATGACAAAAAATGAAGAAGAAAGAAGAAAGAAGGAAGGGGGAAGAAGAAAGAAGAAGAGGAGGAGGAGGGGGAGAAGGAGAAAAAAAAAGAGCTGTGAATATACAAAGGACTTATATAAAGCTTTCTGGGAAAAAAGGTTGGTGACAGTCAACCTTCCTTTTCTCCCCCCTACTGACAACCACATCAGCTGTAGGAACCTGGGGAGAATGTATGGGCCCAGGTTTGCTCAGAGAAACCTGACTCAAAAGTGCATGAGTTAGGTGTCCACATAGGGAGAATCACCAGGGTTACTGAATACAGGAAGTTATTTCCGTAGAATTGGGCCTGGAAGGTCTGGTCATGTTTCTGACCTAATACTTAATGTGACTGAGAGCTTAAGAAGAACTAGTCTTTCCAAGATGTACTCTTCTGTTGTCATCAGCTAAAGTCTCTCTGAGCCTATTGGGTTGGTGATATCCATAATGATCCCATTCATTACTTATTGCTGTACATCATTCTGAGATTCACACAATGATGTCACCACTAAGCTACTGCTTAAAGTTCCCAGGCTTGCTTTTCTGCTTTTTTTTTTTTTTTCTGGGGTAGGGGGAAGTTAAGACAGGGTCTCACTATGCAGTTCAGGCTGGCGTTAAGCTTACTTTGTAGTACAGACTGTCTCAATCTTGCAACAATCCTCTGCCTCAGTCTCCTGAATGCTGGGGATTACAGAAACATTTATTTAAAAACCAGAAAAATCTATAACCGTGAGCAGCATGTTGAAGATGTCACCAGTCTCTGTATCTTTATGGTGCTATAATATAGTTGTATAAGCCCCTGTGTTGAATCCTAGAATCTGATCCAGCAGCTGTTCTCCAATATAATTTTCCCCTAAAGAAATATATCCACTTAAAAAGTTAATGAGAATTTATTCTCCTCTGTGTCTCCAAACTCCTCATAGTACTTGTCCATGAAATTTCTCCAAAATAATTGGAATTCATCATCCATGATAACAGCCTCTAAATATTTAACCATGGCATCAAATTCTGCAGCAGAGTCATAGAAGGATAGTGCCAAGTTCTCTTCCTCCATGGCACCCACTAGCATGAAGCCACATCTACCAGTGCAAGGGCACCCAGCCTCTATGCCGGCTGTGGGGAAGATGGGTAGGCTCAACACACCTGCCTAAAGACCAGCTCCAGGCTCTGAGAGCCTCTCACCTAGCTAGGTAGTTTATTCATTATTTTGAAAAACAGCACATAAAGGAAAAATACTAGCATTTATCCTATCTTAAAGGGATTGTACTCAGTATTAACAAATAGGCTGCAATCATTATCTACAATTTCTTCATCTAGATGATTACTGTGGTAATTTTAGTAAAAACATCTGTCAAAATGATTACCACTATAAAAGGAATTTTGGTATGGGTAACTGATTCAGATTGGAATCATACTGAAAGTTCTCTTCACTATGAAACTATCACGCAAATTAAGAAATAAAATTGTTTGCTCCTACAAAAAAATTTGAATGAGCAATATAATGTTTTACAGATAATGAGATTTCTTTAATATTGTAGTAACAGCCATAGGCAGATAAAAGGTACAATACTGTGCTTTAATTAAGTTTACTTTTGACAGAGAGTGGGGGGAAGCGCATGTGTGTGTTTCTGAAGACTGAAACCTGGGCCACAGACATGTTAGGTGAGTATTCTACCACTGAGCCCTTTTTACTTTGGGACAGGGTGATGATAAGTTGCCTTAAATGGCATCCAACTTGTAATCTTCCTACCTCAGTTCCTGAGTATTTGGAAATACACATGTGCACTCTCTTGCCCAAGTCATAAAAAATTTCTTTCGGATTGCTTCTGTTTCATAAAATAAAACTGGTTACTTCTTTAAAGCATATAATTGACATGCTTTAAAGAACATCAATTGCCGGGCGCGGTGGCTCACGCCTGTAATCCCAGCACTTGGGAGGCTGAGGCAGGAGGATCGGTGCGAGTTCGAGACCAGCCTGGGCTACAAAAGTGAGCTCAAGGCCAGCCTCAACTGCATAGTGAGACCCTGTCTCAAAAAGACAAAAAATAAAAAAAATAAAAAAATAAAAAAAAATAAATAAATAAAGAACATCAATAAAAATTACTGATTATTTCATTTCTATAAAAAGTAAAATATATTTCCAAGTGAAAAGCCAATTTTTCACTCATGAACACTCAGAATCCTACTGTACATATCTTATCCACTTTATTACCACGACTTTCAAGGTATCTTGACCTATAAGTTTTCTTTCCTCTTCTTTCCCATATTAAAAAAAAAAACCTAAGGAATTTTACAAGGTGATTCAAAACTGTTGTTTAATTTACAAATCAAAAACATAAAAGTAAGTAAAGATATCTCAAGTCAGGAAGTAGATCAAAATCCAGAATCTATAAAACAGAAGATTATTTGTTAACTAGTCTTAAAAACAAATAAAGTAAAACGGCATTTAAAGATTTGTTTCAGCCAGCGAGATAGCTCAAGTGCCTGCTTTGGCAAGTGCAGGGACCAGGGTTCAAACACCAGCCTGGTCTAGTCCCACATGCCGAGCCAGCCCTGCACCCATGGCAAGCTGAGCCAGTGACCAAGTCCAGGCATGGTGGCGCACACCTGTAATCCCAGCACTGGGGAGGCTAAAAACAGGAAGATCGTTGCAAGTCCAAGCTGCATAGTGAGACCCTGTACCAAATACATAAAATGAAAAAAATAAAATAACAAAAGATTCTTCTGTACATCTCAAAGCTAAAATTATCTCACAAGAATTTGACGAGGGGCCCGGCAGGATGGCTCAGTGGTCTAAAGCACCTGCTTAGGAAAGCTCGGGCGGCTGCAGGGACCGCGGTTCAATCCCCAGCACCACATGCTGCACCAGCCCTGCCCTCAGGGCAGGCTGAGCCGGCCATAAAAATAAATAAATAAACAAACAAACAAAAGTTCTGAAACAAGAAAAAAAATTAAAATAAAATAAAAATTCTTTAAAAAAAAAAAAAAAAGCATTTGATGAACTTTCTGCCTGATTTTCACCAACTTCTCCTTGTAGTTTCTGTCCTTAGAAACAAAACTATCAATCAGCAACCAATAAGCTATTTTTCTTCAAGTGTCCCAGAGATGTCCACCCAAGAATGAAAGTTTTTTATTTATTTTTATTTTTGTTTGCTTGTTTTGTGAGACTGGGGATTGATCTCAGATCCTTGAGTTTGCCAGGCAAGCACTTATTCTACTGAGCTATCTCCCCAGTCTCATGAGTTTCAGATCAGGATAGGCTACAAAGTGAATTCAAGGTCAGTCTGAATTTTTTTTTTTTTTTTTTTTCTCAGTATTGGGGATTGAACTCAGGACCTTGTACTTGCCAGGCAAACATTTATTCTACCTTGCTATCTCCCTAGCCGAAAAGTTTTCCTTTAGCTTCCACTTATGGTTTACAGTGGGAGACAGTGGCAGCTTAAAAAATGAGGCCTAGTGGGAAGACTTCACTAGATTAGTGCCATTTAAGGAGACAGTAGGGCCCAAAATTCTTTTTCTTCTCTTAAACTTTCCAGATATGAGGAAGGCAGTTTTTGCTCTGCCTTGTGCTTCTGCCTTGCCACAGACCTAAAATCAATGGGGCCAATCAACATGGACAAAAACATCCAAAACTGCCAACAGAAAGTAACCATTTCCCTTTGTAAATTGATTACCTCAAAAAAATTTTTGATTACTTGAAGTATTAGTTACATGACAAAAATAACACACTTTTCTATCAGATACCTTTCCAACTGATATCCGGCAAAAGGCATAAGTATTTGCAGCTCAGTGTTTATTTCCTATTCAGTAATGCTATTGCTTGTTCTGATTTCTGAACAGCTTTCTTCCTTAATTTCTGATTCTTCTTGATCTCCTTTTACCTCTTTTTACTGAGAAGCAAACCACTAGTGTATGGTAATAAAAGACGGTATTGATTTCTTAATGTGCTATAGTGGATAATACATTACAGTGAGAGAAAAAAAAAAAAAAGAAGAAGAAAAACAGTGCAGTTTGACAGAAAAGGTCTGTATTTGAGTTCTGGGTCTCTGACTGCCCAGTTATGTGACCTCTAACTAGTCACTGAGGTTTCATGAACCCACTTTTACATGCAAAGCAACATATCTGGCCTACAGAAAGTTGCTGGGAGATTAAAATTAGATCATTTAAATTAATCTGCTTTGGAAAACAGAGCTATTCAATTGTAAATACTTCTAATTCCCAGCTAAATTGCACAAACCAGAAAGGCAAGATTGATGTGGCATAGTTTGACACAAACAACACTTGCCAAAAAATCAGAAGAAATAACCACAGAATGCTAGAGATGGGGAGAAGAAAACCACACCAATCATTCTTTCAGTTCTGAGTTCACTGTTTAACAACGAGTCTTTTGCTGACTCCATACACTGGCAGAAACCAGAACACCAGCAGCAGGCTCAAACTTCCACACAAAGGGCAATCTTGTGTTGGGCCTCGTGCTTCAGAACATCCACAAAATAATGCCTGAAAGATCTTACAAAAACCCACTCATTTTTACAGGCTTTATGAAAACCAAGCATTAGCTATGGAATTCATGAAAGAAACTAAATAATACTTTCTACTGTCAACTTTCAAATGCCCAGTAAC
>PVJA010021297.1:21789-35829 GCA_004027025.1 Myocastor coypus
AAAAAAAAAAAAAAAAAAAATTAAGATGCTTAAAAACAAGGATGAATAAATTACAATTCTTCAAAAGTAGGTATAAAATAATATTTCTCAGAAATAAAGACTGAGAAAATAGAAATAAATTGCAACCCAAGTAAAGTAAGCAAGATGTAACCAACATTTACAGAAAGTATAAAGACAAACAAACAAAAAAACCCAGAAAGTAATGCTGTCACAATGGCAATCCTTCTGATTAACTTAAGTTAATGATAACAAGGACAAAGACGATAAAGCTCTTGCCAGGAAAATGACACAAGTCAGAAAGCAGCAAATCATGCTCAATCTAAACACATGAGTTATGGACATGTGCTCTCATCTTCAGGGGAGCAGTGGAAGAGGAGCAAAATACAAGTCACCATATTTTGGAAGTACTAAGGCCACTGTAAAGCAATAAAGAAAAACACAAAATATTAAAATACAATGAAATAGAGACAAAGTAGAATACAGTTGAGTTTCCTTATAACACAGGGGCAAAGTATATCCTGACTACAGTAAAAAAGATCAAGATTTCCTATATTATGGTTTTCATGTTATAAAAGCACTATTGTTTTATCCAGTATTATTTTAATCACGCTCTGTGGTCTCTCTCCTCATAAAATAAAAACATGTAAGCAACACAAATTAAATATCTCATTTCACAAAACAGAAAACTCTCAAAAACCTGCAGGACCCCGAAGATCTGAAAGGACTGCATTTGGACCTGAAGCATGAACTCCTTCAGGGGCAAGATAAATGGTCTTCATGGGGCTCCTTCATGGACTAGACTAAAAGATACTACAGAAAGCAATTCTTTTATAGAAACAATTTTGCCACTCAGTTGCCAACACTTGCTGAGCCCTCCATTTAGACAAAAATCTCTAAAGCTTCGTAACCAAACTATAGATTTGTTCCTCTCTCCTCTAAAAAAAAAAAAAAAAAAAACCTCACTACTTAAAAAATCTAGTAAGAAAGATCCTTCCATTTTACAAACCACAAACAGCTCTCTTGGGTTATACACAGTCCTCAAGAATCACTTTGAGGTTTAGAGCATATTGACAGAAAGCCAGAGTGACCCAAGGCACTCCTTCGGAAAGAACCCCTCTACTTCTGCATGGTTCATAAGACTACATAGTTTAGACTATGTAAAAAATAAATAAATAAATGAATAAATAAATAAATAAATAAATAAATACCTCTAAGGCAGACCACATCACTCATCACACATAATGGTAAAATAGCAAGCATCTGTCTTTCCTCACAAGAGTATTTATTAAAACCAGAGTACTGAGAACCAGTAATCTCTGCTGTCTTTGATACTCCTCAACAAGTAACCAGGCCCTTTGTCCACCTTCCACTCCTAAACAGATGACCTCATCTCCAACCTCATATAGATACATATATATCTAAATAAATACATATATATGTGTATGTGTGTGTATGTGTGTGTGTACGTGTGTGTGTGTGTGTATGTAGTATAGGCCATCACATGTGAATTTTTCATCCCTTCTCAAAATTCATCCACTTACCTATTTTGTCCTAATCCTTTAATGTTTTCCTTTCCATCAAGAGACTAAACCTCTATGCCTCTGCTCCTATTTCCATCTAGTTTTCCCTCCTACAGGTTCTTGTTTCACTCCCATTCTTCAGTGTGTATGCTTTAATTACAGTACTACTGCTACTGACCAAACTACCATAAAACTCAGAGGCTTAAAACAACCATCATGGGGGCCCGGTGGGATGGCTCAGTGGTCTAAAGCGCCTGTTTGGGAAAGCTTGGGCGGCTTCAGGGACTGCAGTTCGATCCCCGGCACCACATGCTGCGCGAGCCCTGCCCTCGGGGTGGGCTGAGCCAGCCATAAAAATGAGTGAATAAACAAAGGTTCTGAAACTAGAAATAAATAAAATAAAAAATTCTAAAAAAAACAACCATCATGTTATCAAGCTGTCAAGTTCAGTGGGTTAGAAATACAGACAGAATGCAGATGGGTAATTCTTTTGCTCCTCACAGCACCAACTAGGATTAGTCAATAATTCTCAGCTGGTAGAACTCAGCTAGTTTTAACTGTCCAATATGTTTTCATTCACATCTGGTTCTTGAGCTGGGATAACTCCATAACAATTGCCAACTGCAGCGCCTACATGTGGCCTCTTCATGTGGTTTGGCTACTGGACAACAGGGCAACCTCAAAGTAGTCAGATGTCTTATGTAGTGGCACGGGGCCCCAAATACCTCACAAATATTCTTGTTAGCAAGATGAAAGCTGCACTGCCTTTATAACTAAGTTTCAGTAGCCATGGAGCCAAATTTGCATCATACTCTATTGGTCGAAACAGGCATAAGCTGATCAAGATTTAAAAGGAGGAAAATTATACTCCAACCCTTGAAGGAGGGAAGAGTATAGATTATGTGAGATAAAAAATACTGCTGTACTATCTTTGGGAAAATACCTCTCATAGCCTCCTACTTCATTGTCCTGCTGTCCATCTAAAATTATCTTTAAGGGCCCGGCAGGATGGCTCAGTGGTCTAAAGCACCTGCTTAGGAAAGCTTAGGCAGCTACAGGGACCGCGGTTCAACCCCTGGGACCACATGCTGCACCAGTCTTGCCCTCAGGGCAGGCTGGGCCAGCCATACAAATAAACAAAAGTTCTTTTTTTTTTTGGCTTTTTGAGACAGGGTCTCACTGTGCAGTTCAGGCTGGCTTTGAGCTCACTTTTGTAGCCCAGGCTGGTCTCAAACTCGCAGCGATCCTCCTGCCTCAGCCTCCCAAGTGCTGGGATTACAGGCGTGAGCCACCACGCCCGGCATAAACAAAAGTTCTGAAACAAACAAAAAAATAATAATAATAAAGTTCCAAAATTAATTAATTAAAACAAAATTATCTTTAATTCTATTTTTTTAATTCTATTAATTATCTACTGTTACTGTTATTCATAATAGCTGCTTTGGTTTGAATATGGCTTGTCTCTGCAAAGGTCATTTCCTGGAAGCTTCGTTCCCACTGTAACAGTGTTCAAGTGGTAATGGAACGTAATTAGGTCACAGAGGCTTCACCCTCAGGAATGGCTGACAGGTGTCTTGAAGAAATGGATAAGATCTCAGGAGATGTCTCACTTCCTGAAAATAAAGATTATTATTAACAAACACATCCTTGCTAGCCTGAAGCACCAGAGATACATTCAAGACTGCCCCATCAGGCAGCTTTTAACCAGTGCTATGTGTATTCCACCAGATGGGACAGCTATGTATGCATCTCTGGTAGTTCAGAGGCACTGTACAGTAAGACATATTAAGTTGTGGCCCCAACAGAAATGTGTTAAATCACTCTTCTGCACATGGCTCTTTTACATACACATCACCACTACAATGCCATCTGCCATTAGAGCCAAGCAGATGTTGGTAACACACTAGTGGGTCCCTAAATCTGTAAGCTAAATAAATCTTTTTGATATAAAATATTAAGCCTCAGTTATTTTGTTATAATGAAAAACACACTGAAACAATAGCCTTACACACAGAAATAATAAGAAGGTTATTATAACCAGTTAGAAAATAATTAGCAAAATTTGGAGGTGGAACCAAATTATGAACTCAAAGAATGATTAATGAGTTGACTGCACTCGCAGGAACAAAATATTCAAAAAGGAGGCCAGTAGACGGACATTAAAAGGGAGGCCAAAGATAAAGTGTCAAAGAAATCTAGTTTACTAAAAATCGGGATAAAGAAAATGTTAAGCTTATGACAGTATTGAACGAAGAATTCCCAAATATCGTGTTTCAAAATTTGCCATGAATAGGTGCTCAATAATAAATAAACGGGTGGTAGATGGGTGAATTATAAACTATGTTTCGAGATGTGTGGAATCTTGTCTTTCTCTTCCATAAGAGATGGCCATCCTTGCAAATGCCTGGAGGAAGTCTTTTTACTCAAGTGTAATGATATTAGTACACTTAGAAAAACAGAGCAGGGAGAGATAAAATAAAGGTAAGGAGTTTTTCAATTAGCTGAAAAGGAATATTTTGCAATTTGCTATACATTAAGATGACCAAATTGTCTGATTTTAACATTAAGTTGTATCATTCTTTTTTTTTGGGGGGGGGGGCAGTGGGCAAACAGGGAGCTTCTTAAAACAGAGTTTTACTATGTCATTGCAGCTGCCCTTGAACTCACTTAATAGGCCAGGCTGGCCTTAAACTCACTTGGATCTTCCTGCCTCAGCCTCTTGGGTGCTTGGATTACAGGCATGTGCCACCATGCCCAGGTAATGCATCATTCTTTAATCATGACAGGTTTTAGGCATATTGTCAAGCAATTCGTTTTATGTCCAACTAATCATTTCATGATATGCTTATCAGTTCTATCTCAAGGACATGCTCAAGTCCTACTACAATTAAAATAAATTAAATTTAACCTATCCCAATGTTCCACATTTATCATTACGTAATAATGGTAACTTGTTTTTCGCAAAGAAAAAATAAGTTTAATGCTGGTCCAAATGTTGGCAAACTATTTTTGTGATTCTTTTGGAGTTATTTCCATCTTGTATGCATGTCAACCTGGTAAACCCACATAAGCATTACAGTTCTCATTGCCTTTCTTGAATGTATAACTGTGTAGCAGCTCCCTTTCAAAGCTTTAGATACTTCCTTGTCCCACTGATAAAACTCAATGTCTTCCCAGGTAAGACTTGCCACATAACACATATTCTTTTAATGACCTTGTTTCACTTGTTTAATAAACAAATACAGGAACTGAAATGGCATAGTAGGAATCAGCAAGAAAATTCAGCCTCTCTAAAACCCAAAACCAAGACATCTGGAAAATAACAATTGGCAATAACAAATAACTGAGAAAAAAAAAAAAAAAAAGGTAGATCTCTGGGAATCTAGAAAGAATGACAGCCACATGAGAAGCTATAGGGAAACTGAACAAATGAACAATATTTCAGAAAAAAAGGATGAGACAGTCCAGAAGTTCACCCCAGCTCTCAGGGAAGAAAACCTGTCTCCGGAGACACAAGGTAAGCCTCCAGGATGAGAGGTGCAGGGAGGAAAAAAAAAAAAAAAAAAGTTTGAGCTAGCAGCACTAGCCAGGAGAAAAGCCCACAAGGTATTGTAAACTACAATAGTGTTTTAGTCCAAAGTGACTCCTTCACACAGTGCAATGCCCATCACATTTCCAGAGACAATGTGCAATGAGGTGTCATTTGAGGAAGGGGTTGATTATATATGACTAAGATCCAAAACAACTAAAAATAAAACTTCAAGGTTCCCTATGTAACCCTCCCAAAGTTACTGGTTTAGACACAGCCATAGGACACAGTTGTAAAAGGATATGGGCCAAATATAGACCCTACAAGAAGCTCAAGCTCTAGGACATCGGCAGATAGCTCCATGGCACAAGTGTCTGCCTGGGAAGGGCAAGGTGATGAGTTCAAACCCTGGTCCCACAAAAAAAAAAAAAAAAAAAAGTTCAAGCTCAGGTCAGGAAGGAAATGGGACTCTACCTCCCACTGTATTCTATAGAGAGTTCCATATGACAATAACGACAGAGTACAAGTTCTTCTCAGGAATACATGGTACTTTCTCCAGAATGGAACATGTGCTACCTACAATGCATGCTTAAATAAATGGAAAAGAATTGAAATTATCCCATACATATTATCAAATAATATACAGTGAACTAAAAATTAATATTAAAAGAAACCACAGAAAGTATGACATAGAATTAAACAATACTCTCTTGAATAATCAAGAGAGAATTTCTAGATTCAAACAACAGTGTAGGCTTAACATACCAGAACTTATGAACACAATGAACAGTCTTAAGAGTATGTTTATAGCTGTGAATGTCCACATCAAAGAAACAACAATGAGCTCAAATAAATATGTTCTTAGAGGGAAAAAAATCCAAATCCAAAGCTAGTACAAATAAGGAGGCAAATTATATAGAGCAGAGCAGAAATCACGCCTGTAATTCCAGCACTCGGGAGGCTGAGGCAGGAGGATTGGTGCGAGTTTGAGACCAGCCTGGGCTACAAAAGTGAGCTCAAAGCCAGCCTCAACTGCATAGCGAAACCCTGTCTCAAAAAGACAAAAAAAAAAAAAAAAAAAAAAAAAAAAAAAAAAAAAAGAATGAAGAGCTAGTTCTTTAAAACAATAACATAGACAAACATTTATTCAATCTAAATCCCCAAAAGGCAATAAATAAGTATAAAAAATTTAAAAAGGCAAAAATCACAACAGATAATACCAATATTCAAAGATTATTAGTACTTTGAAAACTTGAATTCTAATAATGTAGAGAATTCAGAAGAAATACACATTGCATATGAACTACCAAAACTGAGCAAAGAAGATGAAAAAAAGAAAAACTGAATAATCTAGTAACAGGCAATGAAACTGAAGTAGTACTTTTAAAAAAAAAAAAAAAAAAAAAAGACTGCCAACTAATGAAAGTCCAGCACTCATGAATCCACTGCTGAATTCTACAAGAAGTTTAGAAAAGACCTAAAATATTCCTTAAATTCTTTAATGACACTGAAAGGGAAGGAATAATCCCTAAATCATTCCTAGTTGTAACATTACCCTGATTCCTAAAAACAGAAAAGTATACAACCAAAAAAAAGCACTACATAACCATATCTCTTTAGTGAACATGGACTAAAAATCCTCAACAAGATATTGATAAATAGAAAGTCACAAATCATCAAAAAAGTTACACATAATGACCAAATAGGACCCATCCCAGGAATGAAGGATTGGTTTAACATATACAAGTCAATAAATATATCACACAAACAGAAGGACAAAATAATCACATGATTATTGCAAGGAAACAAAAACCTCTATTTTTTCAAGGTTTTCATCAGGAATGGATGTTGGATTTTTGTCAGAAGTTTGTGTGTGTGTGTGTGTGTCTATTGAGATGATTATACAACCACTTTCACTACTACCACTCCTGTTTAACATAGTTCTTGAAACATTAATCAGCAAACAGTCACGGGCTAGGGAGATAGCTCAGTAGAATAAGTGCTTGCCTGGTAAGTGCAAGTTCCTGAGTTCAATCCCCACCATGGGGGGTGGGGAGTCAGCAAACAGTCAAAAAAAAGAAAAGAGATAGAGAATTATTATCTGTCAATGGCATGATCCTCTACACAGAAGCAAAGAGTCCCACACAAAGACTCCTAGAATTAATAACCAAATTGGGCAAAGTAGCAAAATAAAAAATCAACACATAGGCCGGGCGTGGTGGCTCACGCCTGTAATCCCAGCACTCGGGAGGCTGAGGCAGGAGGATCGGTGCGAGTTCGAGACCAGCCTGGGCTACAAAAGTGAGCTCAGGACCAGCCTCAACTGCATAGCGAGACCCTGTCTCAAAAAGACAAAAAAAAAAAAAAAAAAAAAAATCAACACATAAAAACCAACGGTGCTCCTGTGCTCCAAAAATGAACATGTTGAGAAATAAATTAGGAAAAGAACACCATTCATAATAACATCTAGAAAAATTACATGCTTAAGAATTAACCTAACCAAGGAAGTGAAAGACATCTACAACATAAAAACTGTACTCTAAAAGAGATTGAACAGATCAGCAGAAAATGGGAGAGCTATCCCATTCCTAGATAGGCAGAACCAATGTTGTTGAAATGGCCACATTTCTAAAATTGGTATATAGATATAATGCAATTCCAATCAAAATACCAATAGAATTATTCACAGAACTACAGAAAGCAATCCTAAAATTCATATGCAAGCAGAAGAGACTCAAAATAGCAAAAGCAATTCTGAGTGAGCAACAAGACCAAAACAGGAGGCATCACAATCTAAGACTACAAAGCTACAGCTATACCACAAAGCTACTGTTACATAAAACAACATATTATTGGCAAAATCACAGACATATATAGACCAATGGAAGAGAACAGAAAGTTCAAAAACAACTCCATAACATTCAGCACCCTAATCTTTGACAAAGATGCCAAAAGCATGCACTTGAAGAAAGATTATCTCTTTAACAAATGGTGTTGAAGAAATTGGCTACCCACATGCGTAAGATGGAATCTAGAACCCTCTCTCTCATTATTACTCAACTAAGATCAAAACGAATCAAAGACCTAAATATTAAACCAGAAACAATCTGCTGTAAGATAAAACATATAAAACTCTTGAAGACAAAGGCATAGACAAAGACTTTCTATCAGAGCCCCAGTTCCAAAAGAATTTATACCAAACCTGTCAACAGTGGTGATAGTTCCGGGCGTGGTGGCACACGCCTGTAGTCCCAGCACTTGGGAGCCTGAGGCAGGAGGATCAGTGCAAGTTCGAGATCAGCCTGGGCCACAAAAGTGAGCTCAAGGCCAGCCTGAACTGCATAGTGAGACCGTGTCTCAAAAAAACAAAAAAAAATTTAAAAAACAGTGGTGATAGTGAAAGTGGATATCCTTGTCTTTGCTGAGTTTAGATGGAAAGCTTTCAGCTTTTCCCCATTTAATATGATATTGCCAGTAAGTTTGTCATAGAAGTCTACTGCATCAACAAATGGGATAGTATCAAATTTAAAAATTTCTGCACAACAAAGCAACTGACAGAGTAAAGAGACAATCTACAGGCTGAAAAAACACTGCCAGTTACATGTCAGAGGACTAATATCTAAAATATATAAAACTCAAAATACTTAGTCCCTCAAAATAAAAGGCCCCATCAAAAAAGGGCAACTGAAATAAACATACACTTTTCAGAAGAAATACAAATAATTAATAAGTACATGAAAAAATTACATCTCTGGCCACTTGAGAAATGCAAATTAAAACAACTGAGATTCCATCTTTCTCCAGAAAAATTGACTATCATTGAGAAATCAAAATAAGAATAGCAAATTAACAATTATTGTTATATTATGTATTTTTATTGTCAAAATAAAATAAAATTTTAAAAGAATATTTTTAAAAATCAAAACTAGGCATAGTGTAATCCCAGCTCTTGGTAGGCTGAGGCAGGAGGATCACCATGTATTCAAGGCTTGCCTGTTCTACATAGTGAGTTCAAAACTAAACTGTGCTTCATAGTGAGACTCTGCCTCAAAGAAAAGAAATCAAATAATAACAAATGCTGTTGAGGCTGCAGAGAGAAAAGGGAACCCTTCTACATGATAGAAATCAATATGGAGATCCCTCAAAAAATGAATTCTAGAAACTATGTTTGACCTTTCTAAGCATATTCCCAGAAGAGATAAAAATATCAAAGTATAGCAATACACACATATCCATCTTTAAAGCAGTAATAATTCATAACAGCTGAATTGTGGAAGCAATTTTTATATCCATCAAAAGATGAATGGGTTTTTTAAAAAGTGATATTTACACACAATAAAGTATTACTGTACCATAAACCATCATTCGTACAAAATGGATGACACTTATAGACCATAGTATTAAGTGTACTGCATCACACAACTTTAAACATCACATAGTTTTCCTTATATGAGAAACCCAAAATATAAAGAGCAAAATAAAAGATAACAGGAAAAATAAATCTGCAAATAAGAAGGGAACCCAGAGGGTAGGAGAGAGGAAGGAGATGAAAACAGAATTAAGATGTGTCATGTACATGTACCAACTCCCTACAAGGAATGTAATCATTATGTACTATGAACTATGAACACAAACTAATAACACAAAAAAACTGAAAAAAATAAAAAAAAACACTTTCTGGATCTCTAAATATGTGAACACTGCAATGAACCTCGGTGACCACAGAAATCTTGTCCTTGGAGTTCAATAATGAATTACTGGATATCAATGGGACAACCAATCCTGTCTCTGTCTCAAATCCAAATTTTCTTCCTTCATCCTTTCCTTAAAGCAAATTACCAAAATTTGGACTATTTCTACAATGTTATATCTGGTGTTCATAAGTATGCCCTAAAAGCCACTTTTAGAAAACTCATTTTTTTCCTACAAAGCTGCACAATTTGACGGCTGGCCAGATAGCTCAGTGGACTAAAGCACCTGCTTAGACAGAGTGCAGTGGCCAGGGTTTGATCCTAGCCATGCGGCGCCATGCTGTACCATGCCGTGCCATGCCTGCCCCACCCACGGGACGTGCTGAGACAGCAATGGAAACTAGGTGTGGTGTCACATGCCTGTAATCCCAAAACAGGAGAATCACTACAAATCTAATCTACATTGTGAGACCTGTACACAATGAGAACTCAGCACTAAATTCATTGGGAAAAAAAGCAGCAACAATTTATCTTTCCTTTCTCCTCATTAATGTTAAGAGCCAGAACATAAAACAAAACAAGAGTTACACTATTGCTGTTATTGAATCCTACACTTAAGGATTCCTTTTTATACAGATGGAAAGAAGAAGAATATTAAGTAGGAAAGAGCTGTATCACCACACAGTATTAAAAATATTATAATATATGTATGAGTTTATACCCTCTTTCTAAAAAGATAGTTTTCTTAGATACCTGGGCTAATGATACCCTGATTTTATATAAATAAAATCAAGTTGCCAAAATGTGACTTCTAAGTCCTACAAAAGGAAGAAAGTTGCTCCTTTTTCTAATTCTCACAGACTGGTAAGCCCACTTTGGTATTATTATTATTTGGAACAATTAAAATACCACTTCTCTTTGACTATTAAATAGTGAAGAAATGTAATTCAAATATTTCTGCATTGCATAGAGTCCAAAAATATAATACAAATATACAAGCCCTAACCTTGGTGAATGGTCCTAATGGATGATAGCAGCAGACACAGAGAAACACAGTACCAAGAGAAACAAACACAGAGAATAAAGAAGTGGGCAAGGGCCCAGCGGGATGGCTCAGTGGTCTAAAGCGCCTGCTTGAGGAAGCTTGGGCGGCTTCAGGGACCGCGGTTCAATCCCCGGCACCACATGCTGCACCAGCCCTGCCCTCGAGGCAGGCTGACCTGGCTATAAAAAATGAGTGAATAAACAAACAAAGGTTCTGAAACAAGAAAAAAATAATAAATAAAATAAAAAATTCTTAAAAAAAGAAGTGGGCAATGATGTGGCTTAAATAAAAAAAACAACTTAAAAAATCAAAGCTAAGAACAATAACATATTTAAAAGCCTTGTTGTTATTCTAAAGACTTATGTATGACTTCATTTTCAAAGGATAGTGATCACTAATGCATATATCTATATAGTAGAAAAACTGGACAACATTTATAGATACGTAAAAGTCACTCATGTTCTTCCCTAGACCAACAGAATAGATTCAGTAATTTCAAACTGCTACCCAGCACCTTTAAAATTTGCCAAAGTTTGAAGTTTTTGTTTTTTTAAAGGGAGAAAGTGGTAGTAACAAGTAACAGCAATGTGCTTCCTGGTCTTAGGAAGAGGGAGACAGGATCTCTGCAGCTATACTTTTTTTTTTTTTTTTTTGGTCTTTTTAAGACAGGGTCTCGCTATGCAGTTCAGGCTGGCCTTGAGCTCACTTTTGTAGCCCAGGCTGGTCTCGAACTCACACCGATCCTCCTGCCTCAGCCTCCCGAGTGCTGGGATTACAGGTGTGCGCCACCACGCCCAGCTGCAGCTATACTTTCTAGAGAAGTATGCAGCTGCTTTCTGCAAACTGAGATCAAATTGCCACAAATTTACAGGATAGCAGTCATGATGGAGAGCCGAAAATATAGACTGCTGTCAGGATACAGGGCAAACCTTAGTATAAGGAGAATAGTCACAAAAATCCTTTTGAAAGTTCTTCAGTGACTATTCCTATTTACTGCCACTGTCCTCTGCCTGAAACAGTAGTTTCTCACAAGTGTTAAAAGGCCTTTAAAGGTCTTTGCACTACTTGACCAAAAATCACGTTTGCTGGAAACACCTTCATCTTTGAAGCCATAAGCCCACTGAAAGCCATACATGACTCAGACTGTGATGATGGTAAGAAAAACTAATAATATAGAGATCACCAAATAATGAGTCATACTCTTGAAAGAAAAGAATTCCTTGCTATTGGCAGCTCTTTAGTATGAAATTTTAAAAATTGCTTTTAACATTAATATTAATTCCATAAAACCTGGCAAAAACTAAGTGAGAAATGTGGTATTTGGTTGTCTTATGTCATGTAAAAGTCCAGTTCGTGCTCCAAGAAAAATGAGGATATCTATTACCTATTCCTAGACTTGCCTTCTGCACTCACTGCTGCCAACTTACTCATTCTCCCACACACTTTCCATACTAATTTTGACCCTTTATGAATCAAAAAAGTCTTGCCTTCTTTCCACCCAAATGCTGAAATGGAATCTTTTAGTATCTCACCTTTATAAAAGGAATGTTTGAAAACAGGCCTTTTTGGCTGTGACATCAGTGAGTTACTGAGGCCTCCAAGGGCCGGAGGAAACATTCCCAGTCCCTCGCAATGCTGCTGCACTCCTACGGTGCAATCTGGCAATGGCCAGCGACCAAATCTTTAAAGCTGTTTTATGGTATTTAACATATGGTCATAAATTGCTCAGTGCTCTAAAGAGGGGCTAAATTTGCCACCCCTATTGATGAGACATGTTCTTATTTATTTAAATTTAGTGGCAAACTGGCATTTCTCCAGATGGAGGGATTTAGGCATAAGTACAAAGGAAGAACTAATGAGAAATGAGTTGTAACTTTTACATACACTGTAATTCATTATCAAACAAGGGCTCACCATATAGCATTTCCTAGTAGGAAAAGATTCAAGGTTCTAAGGCCCAAGGAAGAGGAAATATAAATTTTACTCAACACATAATACTGCAAAAAACAAATCCTCTTCTCTTTTCCTTATCTGTCACAAATAGATGTATTTGGTCTTCATTGGAAATTCTGAATCTACAAAAATGCCCAAATCCTCTTGCATCCATCTTTGCCATATTTTTTGTTACGTTGCTTTTTTTTTTTTTTTTTTTTTTTTTTTTTTTTTTTTTTTTTTTTTTTTTTTTTTTTTTTTTTTTTTTTTGTCTTCTTGAGACAGGGTCTTGCTACGCAGTTCAGGCTGGCATTGAGCTCACTTTTGTAGCCCAGGCTGGTCTCAAACTCGCACCAATCCTCCTGCCTCAGCCTCCAGAGTGCTGGGATTACAGGGGTGCGCCACCACACCCGGCTAGGTTGCTTATTTTTTAATGGTTCTAATTTTCTGTAACTAAAGACACAATCCTATCAAAACATTTTTTATTATTCCTTCTATAAGCTAGCCCACAGCTAAAGGTAGAAGAAAAGCAAGGAGATGGTGGCTATAACTTGTAATATTAATGTGAATTATATGCAAAAAAGAAAAGCTATAAAGGTTAAAATCATTAACAGTTTTCTTTTTAATGTACTGATGCAGAAATCTTTTAAGACTACACATGACTATTTTTGAATGTGAAGAAGAATTTCAATAAATCAGCTTCACAACAGCCTTAAAACAGTATTACAAAGGGCTGGAGAGATAGCTCAGTAGAATAAGTGCTTGCCTGGTAAATGTAAGGATCTGGGTCAATCCCCAGTCCCACAGCAAAACAAAACAAAACAGTATTAAAAGAATTATTCTATAGAGAATTAAGTTGTTTATAGCACACACAAGTCTTACTTTTTAATATCAAGACACAGAAATCTTATCTGACATAGAAATAAATGTCTACATATTAATAGAGATATTTAGTGAATACCCATTAATAAAAATAGGAATGCCATACACTGAAAAATAAGACATGGTTTTTATCTTTTGGGAGAAAGAAATATAAAATCTCAATTATGTTCTTCATGATAAACTAATGATCCAATGAAAACCACAAGAGATCAGATAACTCTAATATCCAATACCTAAGAGATTGGGCCAAAAATCATATTCTTGACAGGCTACAATTTTGTATTTCCTTGAATTTCCAAATATCTGTGTCAAAATTGTGTAACTGCTTATATCACATTGTATGGAAAGTTATTAGAATATCAATGATGGTCAGAAAATATCATTTACAAGCTAAGTCAAAGATATTTGATACTCAGAAAGCCAGTGATGATAAGCCCAGTA
>PVJA010021298.1:0-11410 GCA_004027025.1 Myocastor coypus
AAGGGATAGGTTCAGCCTCTGGGCTAAATCCCAGAGGGCCATGGAGTCACCTAAGGAATGTGTACTGTGTTATCATCACAGAGTCAATGGAGGCAACCAGGAATGGAATGATATTTTATACTTGTAGCTTGAGAAGAAGAGGGTGTGGTAGGAACAGAGACTATGGCTGTTGGGATCCTGGAGCCCTAGGTCTGGAAGGGAATGGGTGGGGGAGGGGTATTTGCTGAACTGCCTGCTGTGGATGCTTCCCAGCCCTGCCCCTGTCAGTATGGAAGCAGTAATGCCTTAGGCTGGGCTAAGTGCTGGTGCGTGACACTGTGCAGCTGTGTGTCTCACCAGGCATAGTCTTTGCTGAAGAGAGCCACCATGCTTAAGGCCTTACATCTTTCCCTGGGGGTGGCCTGCATCAGATAACTGCTCTGTGCAGGAGCCGGAATGTCTGGTCCTTGATGCCGTTCAGAGAGGGGCTAGGATCCTCCCTTGTTGGTGACTGTGCTGTCTTGGGACTTATCTCTGTGAGCTGCCATAGGACGGCTGAGGCATTTAGTGTAGTTGCAGAATGATTCCCTTTCTTCTTCTGCCCAGGCCTGCTTCATCTGCCCGCCATAGTTGTGATCCTGAGAGTGCTTCCCAATCTTCCTGCCCACAAAGCTCTGGTTCAGTTTGATTCCCTGGGAAGAAGAGCTTTAATGTATGCACCAGGTCAAAAGCCATATCAGTGGTGCACCAAGGCAAGAACTTGTGCCAGTGTGGCTTTGAACTGTTCTCCCATACCTGGATGACCTCCCATCCTCACATTTTAAGAAGGCTCTGTCATACCCATCTTGAAACTTGGGTCTAGTGACTTTAGACAGTGGATCAGAGTTTGCTTGGAGACACACACACACACACACACACACACACAAGCAAGTATGAATATTTGTCACAGGTTAACTGAGCAGGATTGCATGCCATCTTAATTATTTTTCTCTTATTCTGGAACAAAATACTCAACACCCAAAGTTAAGGGGGAAGGGTTTGTTTGGCTCACAGTTCTTGGAGGTTTTAGTGTATAATTGGCTGGGTCCAAGGCAAGGTGGCACTTGGCAGAGGGGCAACAGTTCATGGTGGGTAACAAACAGCACACTCAACATACAAGGGAGAGAACAATCTTCTCTCTGTCCCTTATATCGCATCCAATCTACCAGGGTTATGGCAGTGTCAATCCAACTAATGGACTGAGCAGCAATCATCCTCTCTTCATCGTACACTGTAGAAGTAGCCACATCTGAAAGTCCTATGATCACATGCGACTATTCTATACTTGCTTGTAATTGTTTGACACATGCATGTAGCCATTACCATCTAGACACAACCCAGAACACATGGCAAGTTCTTCTCTGGCTCTGTCAGGGCAGGGCACTCAGTCTGGACCAACAGAGTGACAGCTTTATTTTATTTTATTTTGTTTTATTTTTTGTCTTTTTGAGACAGGGCCTCACTATGCAGTTCAGGCTGGCCTTGGGCTCACTTTTGTAGCTCAGGCTGGTCTCGAACTCACACCAATACTCCTGCCTCAGCCTCCCGAGTGCTGAGATTACAGGCATGTGCCACCATGCCCGGCCTGGGATAGCTTTAAATAACAAAGGTACTGCAGATTGCTCAGAACTTCAGAACCAACATTCTGGACTGGAGAAAACTGGCTGTGAGGTAAAAAATAATTCTGCCCCAGACAGAGATGGGAAAACTCTCTAAGGACTCTGAAACAGCCTCATGAGGCCTTACCTATTCCTCATTCCGCAAAAGAACCTAGGATTTAACATCTGGCACTCATTCCGTGCCACCTCATAGGATCTGCCTGCTAGAATCCTCCTTCATAATGTGCCAGCTGCTGCAAAAGCCCTGCTTGGTAGTGGAATATAGGGAACCTCATGTTCTGGCCTTTTTACAGTTCTGTGGAGCCACTGTGATGGGATTTGTGTGGATTCATTTGCTGTTTTATATATTGTCCTGCAGTAGCTACAGGCCAGAGGAAGCCACATCCTAGACTCTTGGTAGGTTTCTTCTTCTTTGGGGACTGCCTCGGTTGCAGATTTGGGATAGATTAAGAGGGGCCTCTGATCTCTGGTGTCAATCAGGAGCCCAAAAGCTTGAGAGAGTACTAAGATTTTCTTTAAAAACCAAATCTTACAAGTGGTAAATACATTGTGCAATGCCTTACTCCAAGTAAGACAGGTGGGTCATACAAGCACATTTTAGTAAAACATTATCAGTGGATATTTTAAAGGTTCCAAGTCCTGGGTCATAAGACAAATACTGAAAAATTCTGATTGAACATCAAGAAGTCCCTAAATAGTAAACTGATTAGGATAGAGTGGAGCATAAATGTCAAGATATAACCAAACCTAAGGACATATTACAAGGTGACACAACCTAACTAAAGTGTTCTACATGATAGTACTATCCGATTATCTACCCTAACTTTCTTCAACCCCCAGCACAAAAACAATAGAAACATAAGAATGCAAAGCATCAAGATGCCCACCTAAGACAGTGAAAAGTCCTCTACATCAAAAAATAAGGAGGATGAGAAGATCAGGTCCTCAGTGGAAAACAAAAACCAAAAATCAAAGGCTCAAGAAAATGACCATGTACCTGATAAAAACAAAAACAACAACAACAAAAAAATGATCATGAATCAAGCACTGGAACAGATGAAGACATAAGTGGAATTTATTTTCTTTCTGTCTTAAAATTTAAGTTTCAGAGACTTGGCTGGTGTATATCCTTTATGTTGATTTGTTTGTTTTGGAGGTTATTTTATGTCTCCTATTTTTTCTAATGTGGACTTCATTGAGTTGATCTTTTGATAATCTGCAACCTTGATAATTTGTATGGGATAATTTGTACTGGTAAAGTTTTAATAAACTTGAAAGGAGAAAAACAAAAACAAACAAATAAAAGATAGCCTCCCAAAGTCCTAACTCCTCAAAAGCTGATATAGACATGGACCTAGAGGAAGCTATAGCTGAAGAACTGAAAAAAATCCAAATAATCAATATGTTGGAAAAAGTTAGGCATAGTGGAGCACACCTGTAATCCCACCTCTTAGGATGGTGACACAGGAAGATCTTAGTAACTTCAAGGGCAACATGGCCTGCACAGTGAATCCAGGTCAGTCTGAACTACATAGCAAGACTCTGTATCAAAAAAAGTATGCTCCTCATGTAAGAACCTAAAAGATTAAATTAAATCTGAAAGCATATATAAAAAAAAATATATATATATAAAGTATAGTAATCATATAAGTATATACACATTAAAGCTAATGATTGTGCTACTAATTTCTATCACTTTTGAAGGCAGCAGTTAATGTTTAAAATTTTTACTTCAACTAATTTTGTATGCTAATATCTGTAGTCTGAGGAACTATAGTGAAGACAGCAATGTGCAATATAAAAATCATTGTTGAATATGTTTCACTTCGTTTTCTTAAAAACGTTGTTTTGTTTCTAATATCTTACTGAAATTAAGAGTTAATGTTTAATAATTTGATCAAACTTGCATGTCTGCATCTGGTACTGAGTAACAAATTCAATGATATAAATGTGTAGGATAATAATAATTACTAAATTTCTATTCTTATTTGAAATATTGCACTATTTTTTATTTTATGTTGCTTCATTTTTTCTTTGTCCATTTTGTTTTGGCTTTTTTCTCTATCAAATAAAAAAGCCAATGAAGTTTGAAGAAATGAAAGAATAAACATATAAGCAAATGCATAATATGATTTTTAAAAATTTCTTTATTTACTTGGCACAGGGTCTCATTATGCAGCTTATTCTCGTAGTGATCCTCCTGTCACTACAGTGCTGGGAGTACAGAAATGTGCCACCATGCCCGGTTTCAGTGTGTGGCACAGCATTCATACGGTTCCAAGGATGGAATGGCATGCAGTACCAATGTTCAATCCCAGGTCCTTGCACTTGTCAGGCAGGTGCTTAGACCTCAGAGCTATCTCCCCTGACCCTGCATAATATGGTCAACAAGCTCAGAGCAAATTAATCAGATAAAGGATTTTACTAATAAAAGTCCTGACAATCTCGATTGATTGATTGATTGATTGATTGTGGTACCAGGAATTGAACTTGAGACCATGTGCTTGCAAAGCAGATGCTTATGCCACTGAACTATATCCCCAGCCCTGGCAATTTTGAAGAAGAAACAAAAATAAACTAATTTAGTTAAGCAAGATAATAGGAGACACAAAGAGCTACTTCAGAAAAGCATTAGAAAGTTTTTTTTAAAAGAATTTTATCTATTTTTTTTCTTGTTTCAGAACTTTTGTTTGTTTGTTTATTTATTTTTATGGCATGCTCAGCCTGCCCTGAGGGCAGGGCTGGCGGTGCAGCATGTGGTGCCGGGGATCGAACCGTGGTCTCTGAAGCCACCCAAGCTTTCCTAAGCAGGCGCTTTAGACCAGTGAGCCATCCTGCCAGGCCCCAGCATTAGAAAGTTTTGAAGGAAAATAAACAGAGAGCCAGCCAGATAGCTCAGCAGATTCAAGTGCCTGCTTAGGCAGACATAGGGACCAGGGTTCAATCCCCAGCATGCAGGGCCAGCCCTGCCCACAGGTTGCACTGAGACAGCAATGTGGCACTCCCCTGTAATCCCTGAGCTTGGGAGGCTGAAAAGAGGATCCCTAGAGTCTGATCTTTGTAGTGAGACCCTGTAGACCCTGTGCTAAATACATAAAAAATAAAATAAATAGAAATAAATAATATGAAAAATTTAATGGAATGTATGGGCATCTAACTTAACCAATGTGCAGGCATAGTGCAAGAAATAAAAGATGAGGTGGACATAGTAGACCACAAACTAAAAGATATCCTGAAAACAAGAAGCATCATGCACACTGAAACTGATAGCTGCTGTATAACAAGAAGGAAAACAAAATATCCCTCAGAATCATAAGAATAAAAAGCACTACAAAGCATTTAGAAATTTATTCACTAAAATCATTACAGAAGAATTTCCAAATCTAGGAAGACCATTTAGTATTCCAGTAAAGGAGGCATACAGATCACCAAATAAAGACCAGAAAACAACCTCCCCACAGTACATCATAATGAGAATTCTAGAACTTCAACAACAGGGGAGAATACTAAACGTGTTAAGAGAAAAACAGCAAGCAACCTATAAAGGTTAAGCCCATCAGAAAATCTGTCATTTTCTCAGTACAGAGCTTAAAGGCCAGAGGAACCTGGACTGACTTTTTCAAGCCCTAAAAGAAAACAATTGTCAATTTGAACTTTAATATCCAGCGAAATTACCCTTCAAGATTGACAGAGAAGTACAAAAAAGAAACCCCAAAGAAATTCATCACCACTAAACCAGCATTGAAGAAAATGCTTAAAGAAATCTCAGACAAGACAGGTAGGCCAGCAGCACCAAAGAGCTCAGAAGAAAGTACACACACACACACACACACACACACAGAGAGAGAGAGAGAGAGAGAGAGAGAGAGAGAGAGAGAGAGAGAGAGAGAGAGAGAAAATACACAGTTGTCTAGGAGAGTTGTTAAAGGGGAAAAATAATAAAGGAACAACACTAGAAGAATAACACAATAAGAGGATTTAATAAATGTTTTATCGTAATAACACTCAATGTCTATGATCACAACTCTCCATTCAAATGATAAGACCAACAGATTGAATAACAAACCAAATATAACTATACACTGCCCACAGGAGAAACACCTTATCCAGAAATATACTGACTGAAAGTGAAAGCATGTAGAAGATATTCCATTCAACTGAAACCTGAAAACAGGTGTAGCTATCTTATTTTCAGATACAGTAGGCTTCAATACATAATTGGCCCAAAACAGATAAAGATGGACATTACATACTGGTAAAGGGAACAATTCAAAACAAAAAGATAACAGTGATATCTATGCACTGATAAGTCAATGTATCTAATTTCATAAATCAGAAATTATTAGATTTAAAGAGACAGAAAGACACCAATAAATAAAGAGAAAGGCTGGCCAGATAGTTTAGTGGACTAAATCAACTGCTTCAGCAGAGCACAGCAGCTGGATTTGATCCCAGGCCTACCATGCTGGCCCCATCCCTGGCACATGCTGAGATGGCAATTGAGACTGGGCATGGTAGCATGACATACCAGCACTTGGGAGGCTGAAAACAGGAGAATAACTACAAGTCCAATCTACATGGTGAGAACCTATATATCCTGTAGACCCTGTCCTAAATGCATTAAAATAATTATATATACATATGGAGACACCAATATCCTACTTTCAACACTATGTCAACCAGAAAAAAAAAAATTAACGAAGAACTAACAGTTAAAGCATCCCATTTAAAAATGGATTCAACAGATATTTACATGTTTCATCAATGACAACCGAATGTATATTTTTCTCAACAGCACATTGAATCTTTTCTCAACTAGACCATATGTTAGGCTGTAAAGCATGGATAGATAAGCACAAAATAACTGAAAGAATATCCTGCATCAAATCACACTAGAATAAAATTAGAAATCAGTTTCTTTTTTTTTTTTTTTTTGTCTTTTTGAGACAGGGTCTCACTATGCAGTTGAGGCTGGCCTTGAGCTCACTTTTGTAGCCCAGGCTGGTCTCGAACTCGCACTGATCCTCCTGCCTCAGCCTCCCGAGTGCTGGGATTACAGGCATGCGCCACCACGCCCAGCTTAGAAACCAATTTCATTGATTTTATGAAATCACTGATTCTAAAGAATCAATGTAAGCCGGGCGTGGTGGCGCACGCCTGTAATCCCAGCACTTGGGAGGCTGAGGCCAGAGGATCAGGGAGAGTTGGAGACCAGCCTGGGCTACAAAACTGAGCTCATGGCCAGCCTAAACTGTACAGTGAGACCCTGCCTCAAAAAGACAAAAAAAAAAAAGGAATCTATGTAAAATATGCAAATTAAATAATACTTATTGGTTAATCAATGCATCACAGAAGAAACCAGACAGGAAATAAAAATGTTCCTAGAATCAAATGGCAATGGAAGCACAATATGCCAAAACCTATGGAACACTATGGAAGCAGTTCTAAAATGGAAATCTATAGCTGTAAATACATACATAAAAATAGAATGATCCACAGCAAATAACCTAGTGATGCATCTCAAGGCCTTATAAACACAATAACAATGAAAATCTGAAACTAATAGAAGGAAAGGAATTATAAAGCACAGAGTAAGAAGTAATGAAATTGAGACAACAAAACAATATGAAGGATCAATGGAGAAAAGAGTTGGTTTTTTGAAAGGATGGGAAGAGGATCACAAGATGGGGCCAAAGGAATGGAGGGAAGTAAAAGGAAAATAATAGCGTCAAAATATGACGTTTACATACCAGTTTCCCCATGATGTATGTATTAACTGTGTATCACACAAAAGAAAAAAAAAAGTAGTAAAAGCTGAAAAAAAAACCATAATGCTGCGCTGTACTCCATGATGAAAAAATGGTGGTGGGTGACTGCAAAGAAGACTGAGTATTCCACTCAGATATAGTGGGTCTGGTTAAAACATCTTTAGAATAAACATCTTTGCTGTGTCTATCTAATTTCTTCCTGGTGAGGTCATTTTCTATTTTCTGTTTGCCTGAGTACACTCAGCCTCCTCTGACTGCTCCTTCTACCATGCTATTTGGGATAACTGCACCTATCTGATTTGAATATTGAAAACCCAGCCATGCTCTCGCTATAATTTAAGAGGCTTGCAATCTCCATCACTACGGTAAATGTGAATGTAAAGGCATCTCTCACCATTCAGCCTAATCTACGGAAGAGAATTGCTGTTGCATTTGCTGTGATATTCATGCCCCTCTCACCAGGATGTTCCTTGGCAAATGGTATATCTTGTGATTGTCTGTTTCATTTTCTCAGGCATGTTTGCCTTATGTAGTCCAGTATATTCCCTTCTGAATCTCTTTATTCTTCCTTCTACAATTGTTACTGCAATGCTGGCCTTTCAACATCACTTAGCCTGGATTGTCACTTTTTGTATATTTCTGGAGCCATTAGTAGTGAGTTGACACCATCTCCTAGGATCCTTGTCAAGGCATTAAGTTCTGCATTTCAGGAGAGGGCACCCACACCGATTAACTCTCAGTTACCGTTATAATCTAGCTCCCTTCATCAAGCACACTCAGAGTCCAGGTCTCTATGGACTTTCCCAGTTCTTTACAACCCAGGTAAATCATGCAATTCTTTGGAGAATAATCTCTGTCATCCCTTATTATATCTACAATGTTCATGTTGTACCTTAGCACATTTCATAGGCCTAGTGAGCATAGGGGGAGAATTTCATGTGTTGTTTTGTGAAGGAGAAGTTTTGCATGTCTGTAAGCAAGGGAATGTGGTAGGAGACACTATCAATAGGAACACTGAACCAAATTTTCAGGCTCAGGAGTATCTGGGGATTCTAGATTTTGGTACTCCAAAACCATATTAGGATTCTCTTCTTTCACAGGACGCATCCTGAGATCACATAGCCAATCTGTTTTCACTAGAAGTTTAATCTTTAGATCTCAATAACCAGTGAATTCCATTGATCTTATTCCTCATAACTAACTAGGCCATGATTGATTAACCTGCCAAGTAATTATCCTAGTGCCTCCTTTTTTATATAATTCCCAATATCAAGTGGCACAGTTTGAATTTCCCAGGAAACAAATTTCAGGACAAAATTTACCATACAGGATGTTTATTAAGAGATTTTCAGGGGATTAACATCCGTGGAAAGAAGCAGGTGTGGACAAAGGGTAAAGTAATACTGCAGTATAGGCCCAACAATAGTCTCAGCCAACCTCACAGGAGGATATAAAGTTAGGATGAGCTTTGAGAGTTGTCTTGTGTTGAGCTGAGATGGTCAAGCCTTTACATTCTCTTTTTTGTCAGTCATTGTAGGCTACTTCTGAAAACTTGGTGAATTTGAATGAAGGACATGATGCTAGAGAAAATCCCTAAAGGAGTCACAGCAGAAGGCATCTTGTCCACAGGTTCAAGTTCTCATGAGCTTTTTTTTTTTTTCCTTTTATTTATTTATTTTTTTCTTGTTTCAGAACCTTTTTTGTTTATTCACTCATTTTTATGGCCGGCTCAGCCCACCCCAAGGGCAGGGCTGGCATAGCATGTGGTGCCGGGGATCGAACCACAGTCCCTGAAGCCGCCCAAGCTTTCCCAAGCAGGCGCTTTAGACCACTGAGCCATCCCGCTGGGCCCTCTCATGGGCTTAAGCAACACATCCTTTCCTGAAATGTAAGATGGGATGGCATATCACAATATCCAGCACAAGTCCCAACTATTTACTTTAAAAAGTCAATTAAATATATAAATATTTAAATATTTATCCTATTTCCTACATGAATTACAGAAAAATCAAATAGCTACGGTTAATGACAATAAATTCTATACAATGGTCCAGTTAATAAAACAGAAGAAAATATAGGATTTGACCAGTGGCAACAAAACAATGGCACACAGGCCACAGCCAGATGTTTATATCACTGAAAGCTCTAAAAAGTTCACCATCACTGGATAGACAATCAATTTTTTACAGCTAAAAATTTTTAAACAATGAACATCAAAGTGATGCAACAGAGAAAGTAAAAGATTGATGAGGACGAATTTATAGCAGCAGCTTTAAGGTGCCCCCACTGAACCCAGTGATGAACTTGAGCATCTCCAAGCACTTTGCACTATGCATCTCCTGATGTGCTAGAGTAGGAAATACAGAGCACCATCTGAGCTTACTGTTTAAAAATCTGGAATGTATTTAAGCCTGCTGAGCCAACTTACGATTTATAGTTAAGTCATGTCTATTTCTTTGATAAGAAGAATAAGTTAAGTGGCAAAGCCTAGAAAAGAACAGAAAAGTGAGGATGTAAGATACTCAACGGATTTGATTTTCTAAACAGGACAATAGCATGAAAAAGGGAAATTGTTTTTGATTAAATAGATTTAAGACACATAGCCAAATACAGTATATGCACCTTGTTTGAATCTAGATGTGAACAAAGTAGCCATAAAATGATACCCTGAAACAACTGAGAAAATAGGAGTAGAGCAAGGCATTACAGGACACAAAATAATCATAAATTTTGACCAATGCAAAAATGGTGTACTGGTTACATTGGTTAGAAAATGTCTGTGTTTTTGGATGGCACTGAGGTATATAGGATAAGACATATGTTTAAGTAATGCTGTAAAACCCTTTCAAAAATTAAAAAAAATGTAAAGTAGGAGTCATCATTCAAGTAATAGTAGCAAAGCTTCATGCGCTAGACAGCTTAGAATAGAGATGTATTTCTCAAAGTACAAGAGGATAGAAATTTGAGATGAGCTTACCATGCCTGAATTCTGGCAAGGGCTCTCTTCTGTATACAAGCTCACAGACTAGACTTCTTATGTCCTCAGGTGGGGGAAAGAGGGTGAGAGGGGTCTCTGTGGTCCTTTTTAAGAGTGCACAAATTCCTTTCATGAAGACTCCACTTTCATGACCTCTGAAACACCCCATTATCTAATACCGTCATGTTAGGGGGTTAAAATAGCAAATTTTGGAGGGCCACAAATATGCAGTATGTTATATCTAGCAGTAATCTTGAAAATTTCTACATCAGAGTGATAATTATATAATGTGTTATATAATGTAATTATATAATTATACTTTATGCATTTATTAAACTATTATCAGCTCCTTTTTTATGTCTGTAGTATAGAGTCTACAGGGTCTTATTACACAAATCAGACTCATAATGATCCTCCTGTTTTCACCCTCCCAAGTTCTGGGATTACAGATGTGCTCAAATGCACCTAGTCTCAGTAGAAGTCTCAGTGCACCTCGGGGGCGGCCCCAGCACAGCATGCTGGGAATCAAACCCTGGTCCCTGTGCTTGCTTAAGTAGGTGCTTTAGTCTGCTGAGCTACCTTGCTGGTCTTTCTGCTCTTTCTTATATTTTTGAAAATTTAAAAAAGATGGCAAAAAGAAGACAAATACAAAGGACTCAGTGGGGGGAAGTGATACTCAAAGGATATAAACAGGCATTTATAAAAGAGAAGACTCATATACAATAAACATTTCAGAAGATGTTAAGCATTACTGATAGGGAAATGCAAACAAAAACAATAAGGAGTTACTATTTTTTTAAAGGCTGGCAAAATTTAAAAGACTGGGACTGTGTAGTACTATGCCCATGGCCAAATAAACAGCTGGCTATTGCTGTCAAGGCAAATCACCTATATCCTACAGTATTTATAAATATTAAACTACAAACATTTTAGATAACAGCAATATCACTTTTGAAATTTGTTCTGCAGAAATAAGAGTACCAGAAATTAATCATCTGCACATGGGGATTCTGAGGCAGTAGTTTGTG
>PVJA010021298.1:11510-35853 GCA_004027025.1 Myocastor coypus
AAAAAAAAAAAAAAAAAAAAAAAAAAACTGAATAAATCAATGAATACATAAATAATGGTTCTTTCCTAACATGGAATGTTATATTTAAAAAAATTAAATTTTGTCATAATCAGATTATCTTTGTAGTACATTTAAGAAATTCAAACAAAGGGGGAAAATTCATAATTCCACACCTAGAAATATCTTCTTTATAGACAGTAAATATTTTCTACTGTGAGAGTGTGTATTCAGCTCTCTGCATCAGTGAGTTCTGCAACCAGAGTTAACAACTGCAGTTGAAAATATTCAGAAAAAAATTTTGTCTGCATTGAGCAAGTACAGATTTCATTTGTCATTGTTCTCTAAATAATATAACAATGATTCATGTAGCACTTATGTGTGATTGGGTATCAAAGGTAATCTAGAGAGTTCAGTATTTGAAGATGTTCTCAAACCAGGTCTTCATAGATACCAAACAGTGACTGCTTATGTATGTATACAGGTATATATGCATATCTATATACTATGTGTGATTTTCCATTAAAAACATTAAATGTTATGTCATATGTTGTACCTTCTTGTTTCCTTAATGCCTTTGTGAATATTTTTTGCATCAGTAAATGTTCATCCAAGGATTAACATTTGGAATATATAAGAAACAACAAAAAAATACATAACCTGATTTTAAAATGTCCAAAAGACATCGATAAATATTTCTATAAAGAATGCATCCAAGGCTGGCTAGATAGCTCAGTGGACTAATGTGTCTGCTTAGGCAGAGCACAGCAGTCAGGATTTGATCCTCAGTATTCCGTGATGGCCGAGCCCCCGAACATGCTGAGATGTTCACTGAGACTGGACATGGTGGTGTGCACCTGTAATTACAGCACTTAGGAGACTCAAAACAGGAGAGTCATTATGAGTCCAATCTATGTAGTGAGAACCTCTAGACACTGTACTAAGTACATAAGAAAAAAAAATGCATCCAAAACACTTGATCACCCAGCGGAAAAGCTTAATTACAAGGTATAAAACACAGATTAGTATGATGAGCTGTAAGAAGCTTAAATCAACAGACTCCAACATTGCCAGTTTCACCTGTAACTCAATGCAATTATGGAACACTGGACTATGTATACAACTATTTTCTCTCAGTTCAAAGGGAAGACATTTTTTTCTTTTTTTCTTTCCTTACCAATATTGATTGGAAAACTTATCATGTTTACACCTTGTGCTATGTATAACTACTATGAGCACAACAACATGCAGTGTGTCAATTATTGTGAATGTACTACTAACGTGTTTTGAAACTATCATATTGTTATTTCTTATTAAAAGTAATAAAAAACCTAACTAGTATATAAAAAATGATTACTACCACTGATCATCAGGGAGATGTAAACAAAACAATGAGCAGATACCACCTCACTCCAGTTAGAAAAAGTTCTGGTGAAGATGTGAAGAAAATGAAACCTGTATATACTGTTGGTGAGACTGTAAATTAATAGTCATTATGGAAAATAGAATGGAGGCTACTCAAAAATTAAAAATAAAATTAACATATAATCTGTTAGTCTAGTCCTGGAGCTATCTAGCCAGCCCTGGGTGCACTGTTTTAAGAAATATTTCTTGAACTTTTTGGGCATTTTAAAATCAGGTTATGTATTTGTTTATTGTTTCATATATATATATATATATATATATATATATATATATATATATGTTCTGTATTTCTTAAGGCAATGACAATTTCTTTTCTAAATGTATTAGCACAGGATCTACAGGGTCTTGCTACACAGATCGGACTCGTAGTGATCCTTCTGCTTTCAGTTTCCCAAGTGCTGGAATTACAGGCACATTGCCACGTTGCCATCTCAGTGCACCCTCTGGGCAGGGCTGGCCCAGCAGGCTGGGAGTTGAGCTCTGGTCCCTGCATCTGCCTAAGCAGGCTGTTTAAGCTGCTGAGCTATCTGACTGGTCCTGGCAACAACAATTTCCAAGGCAATGAAATCAGTAAGTTGAGGAGACTTTTGTGTTGTCATGTTTATTCCAACCCTTTTCGAAGTCTTGGAATCTACCAAAATGCTTAACAGAATCAGAATACTACCCTGGGAGTGGTAGAGCACTTGCCCAGATTATACAAGGCCCTAGAGTGAATCCCTCGCAATGAAGAAAAAAAGCAGAGAAATATTATTTAGAAATATTATTTAGACTAAATATTATTTAGTCATTAAAAATTAATGAAATTGTTACCGCAGATAAGGATAAACTTGGAGGATAAGATGTTAAGTGAAATAAACCACATATAGAGAGACATTATATGGTCTCGGTCATATATAGATTGTAAAAAGTTTGTTTCAAAGTTTGTACAGTAGAATAGTGGCTATCTGGGACTAGAGATTGAGAGAGTCAAGGATGGAGAGGGGGTGGCCAACAGGTACAAAGTTAGGTAGGAGGAATAAGTTCTGGTGTTGTGCTGCATAGCAGGGTGATTATGGATTTCACAATAGCTGCAAGAGAATTTTTTCCTTCCAAAAAAATTATATTTGATGTGGTAGATATGCTAAATACCCTCATGATCAACTTACACTACGCATTGTAATCAAATTGTACCTCATAAATATGATAAAGTATACAAGATTCAACGTTTGTTAAACATACAATATAATTGTAAAATATGCAATAAACTAAAGATTGCTTTACAAACATGGCCTTTAAAAGTGTACACTTTTAGCTGGGCGTGGTGGCACATGTCTGTAATCCCAGCACTTGGGAGGCTGAGGCAGGAGGATCAGTGAGAGTTCAAGACCAGCCTTGGCTACAAAAGTGAGCTCAAAGCCAGCCTGAACTGCTTAGTGAGACCCTGGCTCAAAAAGACAAAAATAAATAAATAAATAAAAAATAAATAAATAAATAAAATTGTACACTTTTTTGTGATTGCTCTATAACTTAACCAATTTACTATTTGGCATAGAGTACTGAAGTAAATTTAATTTCCCCTTTTATAAACAGTTTTTCTGCATGTTTCTAAGCCACCGTATTTTGCCAAATGCATTGTAGAAAGGAGAAAGTTTTGAGTACTTCCAGAGGCATTATAGGCACACAGAATGCTTACATTCAGGGGAGTCTAATATCTTCCCGGATAGCACAACAGCAATCTTTTTTTCTTAGTTTTCTTTTTTTAAACTGCTATCTTTATACTTTGAAATATCTGTCTTACCCTGCCCATTAGTCGTGCAGCCTAACTGGGACTGGGTTGCAGAAATCCTATACAATTTCCTTCCTCCAACCGCATTCCCGCCCCGCTCCTTTCCCGCTCCGCGGCGGGTCCTAGGGAGAAAGCCAAGAATTAATTGGGGGAGGGAATCTCGGAGCGCCAGTCAGGAGGTCGCCATATTTCCGTACAGCCCTGAGGCGGCCCGGCGGCCGAGTTGAAGCGCTGACAGGGCGGGGCCGCCCTGCCCTCGGAGGGTTGCAACCCTACCGCAGGGACAGGTGGCCAGAGCACGCCCCGCCCCCGGCGGCGGCCAAGGAAGCTAGGGAGGCCCGACCCCGACCGCGGTGCTGCGGGCTGCGAGGACCAGTGGGCGGGCGCCGCTCGGTGAAGGCCGGGCGAGAATTCCAGCAACCGCAAACGGGTACTGTGGCAGCCAAGAAAATGCTCCTCTACCGAGGGGGCCCCGGGGGCCCTGGCGCGCCAGGCAGCGGGCGGACCCGGGCAGGCAGCGGCTCGCAGGCCTTGGGGATCCGCCCGAGCGCGGTAGGTCTGGGGCCCGGGGTGGGAGCGCCCGGGAGGACGCGGCGGGCCGAGGCCTGACGCGTACGGGACCTTCTTTCGCCTGCAGATGAGTCCCCGCTACCTCCAGAGCAACTCTAGCAGCCACACACGCCCCTTCAGTGCCATCGCGGAGCTGCTAGGTGAGTGGCGAGGGCGGCCCGGCCACGATCGCCCGAGTGACTGGTGCCACTGCGGTGCGAGGCCGTCTAGACGCCAGGAATGCAAGGAGCCCGCGTGGGGCGGGAGGCTGGCGCGGCGGAGTTGGGACCGCGGGCCTGGCCCCAGCTGCGCAGCGGTTAGAGCGCTGTGGCTCTCGTCAGGAAAGACGTGCCGCGAATATTCCCACAGGGCACAAGGTTTATCTGAAGAGCTAGGAGTCTGTAGGGTTTTTCTCTCCTGCTTGTGATGTTCCGGGCACTTGGGGACTGTTTAGTTAATAGTCAAAAGGAGATGCATAAAATATCGGACCTGAGGCAGCTGGGCACCAGTAGCGGCTGGTGACGCACAGAAAACTCCTAGCTACCAAAGGCGCCTTGTATAGGACCAAGTAGTGTCATTAGAAAGGTGTGGAAAAAAAAATTCTTAACTTTTGGGAGCAGAACATCTAGGAATGATGGGGCATCTGTTAAGAGATGACACGAGTGCATTTGGCTCCCTGGACTGCGGTGGATCGAGTCTGTGGTCCACGAGCGCCCCCACACTGCTGGAATCAATACTTAGGACCTGGAAACCTCGCATTCTGTGGGGTGTTTGCTTTTAAAGTGCTCTCGGTTGATGATGCCATGAAGCCAAGGAAACCAATCTTTCAAAGAAAGTGCTAAAAACGGTGTGGAAATGAGAAAAGCAATCCTACACTAAATGCGGCAGCATACAGAGTACATTATAAGCGCTTCAAACTTTGAAAGAAGGGAGAACTATTTATGTGACTAGCAGAGAAAAACTTGAAAATATTGCAGAATTCCCTCAGTAAGGCCCAGTCCCTGCTTAAGCCATAGCTCTGGCCATGTTGTGAGAGTATTTCTTCAATTAAGCTTATTGGTACAGTGTAGATAAACTTAGTGATCACATTCATCATATGGACTTTGTGCCCCTTCATAGTATATCTTGATTGTTCTTTTTTACCTATACCTCTCCCCTCCAGCTCTTCATCCTCTTATTTATGTTTTGTCTTTTTTTCTTTTCTCTTCATTTCTTTCCACCTCCCCTCCTTAGTTTCTTTTTCTTTTTGAGCAGTTACTTTGTATTGTACAATATCTGTTATAAATTCTGGTTCTTACTTACACTTTTAGTTTAGCACACCAGAGAATCAGTTTGATGTTTACACATGTGTCTGATTTAATTCACTTAAGGGTATGGTCTCAAGGTCCATCCACTTAGTTGTAAATGTATCAATTTTATCCTTCTTTATGGCAGAGCAATACTTTGTTGTATAAAAAGGAACCACATCTTTTTTTTTTTTTTTACATATTTATTGGTTGATGTATATAGAGGCTCTTTCCAGGATTTGCCAATTAAAAACTGTGCTGTTATAATATAGGACAGTGGTATGATGCTCTTAATTCTTCTTGAAAGATACCCAGAAGGAAAATAGCTGGGTTGATTGGGACATCCATTCCTAGTTTTGTGAGGAATCTCCACACTGGTTACCATAGTGGTTGTACCAGTCTACACTCCCACCAATAGTGGAGAAGGGTTCCTTTTCCCTCACAGACTTTCTAGCATTTGGTATTGGTTGACTTCTTGATGCTAATTATTCTATATGGCATAAGATGCTATCTCAGTGTTTTTTTTTAACTTGAATCTCTTAATTGACCAATAAGGTGAAACAGTTTTTCATATATACTCAGCCAATATATATGAGAGAGGTGCTGACATGGCATATGGTGCTGGGGATTGAACTGTGGTCCCCTTCAGCTGTCTCAGCTTGCCTAAGCAGGCATTTTAGGCAGCTGAAGTATTTCACCAGCCCCTTATATATTTATTTGCCATTTCTACTTTTTCCTCTGAAAAGTATGTATTCATCTAATCTGCCCATCTGTGGACTGGATCTTTACATTTGAGGAGGCTGATTTTTTTTCAGTTCTGTATATATTCGAGATATTAGTCTGTGGTCTGCCAAACAGCTGGCAAAACTTTTTTCCCATTCTGTGGGTTGTCTTTTCGCTCTGTTGATTTCTTTTGATGTACAAAACGTTTTTAATAGGATGAGATCCCAGTTGTTGTCTTTGTCATATTTCCTGTGTGATTGGGGTTTTGTTCAAAATGTCTTTGCTTATGCCTGTGTCTTCAAGAGGTCTGTCTAGTCTATGGGAGTTGTCTGGTCAAGAATTTGGAGGGCAGAGGAGAGTCAGGAGACTTACGTGGAAGTGTTGAATTTTGATGATTAGTTTGACTATTACATGAAATGCTTTATGTGTATGACTCAGAATTCGCAGAAGAAAAGTTAACATAGGTACATTTTATGTTGTTTTAGATTTTGTGCCATGCCTCCTATGAATATATGAAGAGGGATATAAGATCTATGTGCATATAATTTACAAAAAAGGAGAATTAATAATGAACCTAGTGGGAAGAGGGAGACAAAAAAGTGCTGTGAGGGATGTTCTGTGCTTGCACAATTACCGTCATTGTACTGTGCATACTATACGTACAGGTGATTCAATGAGCTTTCAGTTTGCAATTTTGAGTATATATGTTTGTCTCAGTTATTTAATTTTGAAGAACCTCGGCTTGGTCTAAGATGACCAACATGAGTGTCACTATGTGTGTATATTATATTCACACATAAATACATATATACAAACACAGATTTTGAAAGTATATCACATGTATTTGTGATAATAGACAAAAGGGAGAGCGACATGTTAACTAGAAACTTGAAGTTCAAATTGTGGATTTTTCTTCAACAGTTTTTTTCTATTTAAGCATTAGTTTTCCAGTAAACATACATTCAGTAAATACTTGTTGAGCATCTACAATACACAAGGCTAGTATGGTAGGCAAATAATGAACATAATACTGATCCATGCTTCTAGTAGGGGAGATAAAACACATGCAGAAAATTTGTGCTTTGCATAACAAAAAATAGAAACTTATGTATCAGTGAAGACTTACACAAATATCATGGAAATTTAAAGAAAAGAAGAATGACTTCCAATTTCTCTGGAAAAAGGTTGAAGAACAGCTTCATGGAGAAGTTAACATTTGAACTGAGACTTGAAGGATTGGGACTGTGAGTATGGTGGTGAAAGGGCTTTCCAGGCAAAAGGAGCAAATAGAGCAGTGGTTCTCAACCTTTCTAATGCCGTGACACCGCAATGCAGTTCCTCATGTTGCGGTGACCCCAAACCAAAAAATAATTTTGGTGGCTACTTCAAAACTGTAATTCCAAATAAATAACATTTTCCGATGACTTTAGGTGAGACCCCTGTGTTTTGGTTGTTCGACCTCCACCAGGGTCGCAACCCACAGGTTGAGAACCGCTGAACCAAATGAATGAAAGCAGAAAGAATACTGATCACTGAATTAGAGCATAGAGTTCACAGGTAGCAAAAGCTATTGGTCCTTAGAGAGTTTACAAACAGCTTTCACAATTAGCTTTCAAACTTTACCCTTTGAAGTAAACAGTATTGTTTTCATGCTGCAGATGAAGAAACAGAAATTTAGAGAGTCAGTCTCCAAAGTTACATGTCTATGAAGTGGCAGATCCAGAACCCAAACACAGTTCTTTTTATACCAAGTACCAAGTAGGAATTGTTAGAAGGGTGAGCCAGGAGGAGGATGTGACTGAAAAGTTATGGTAACTGATGTGTAACTCTTGCATTCAGTCAGCAGTGTATAACATGGATGAAAGAAGTGAGACATGAATTTGCAAGACTAGCTAGGCTATTGCAATAATCTTGAGAGGGAAAAAAACTCTGTGAACCAAAAGAATGATAATAAGCATTAGAAAAACAATATATGAGAGGGGCTGGGGAGATAGCTCAGGGGCATAATTGCCTGCCTGGCAAGTACAAGGACCTGAGATCAATTCCCAGTTCCACAAAAAACCCACCATATATATGTATATATATATATATATATATATATATATATATATATATATTCTCATATATATATATGAGAATCTAAAGATGTGTAGGACAAGAAGAGGAAGATTTTAAAAATGATTTTCACAGTACTAGAGATTGAATCTAGAACTTCATGCATGCTGTAAAGCATTACCACTAAGCTACATCCCCAACACCCTAAAAGTGACTTTTAATTTCAAACTTATGGTCATTTGAATTCTGACAATGTGTGTGCGTGCGTGTGTGTGCCCGTGTGTGCCCACATGCTCACACAACAAAAGAAAAATAGCCCAGTTACCCAAAGTGATGACCTTGCATTCAGTCAGGAGTACTTTTAGCTACTTGAAGGATGTCTATAAAGCACTAATTTGGCACCTTGCTGTTATCTACTGGAAAGGATGGGACACTTGTGAAACACTATGTCAAAATCATCTTAAGCTCTCCTGAGAGGACGTCACTTAGTTTTTCATTGATTCTTTTTTTTTTTTTTTATAAAATCTGAGGCTTTAATCATAATGATTTTTCAGAAGACAAGGGATTGTTGGACCAGGTTAGGGTGTTAAATAGATTTCCCAAAATTCCTGTGCTCCTGCCAAAGCAGTGGGCAATGTGAAGGTAGAGATAGAGACCTCCCACTAAGGGATAGGTGAAGTCAGAATGAAGAGAGAAAGATCCTGGAGAATTGGTAACAAATAGTATTGTATAGCCAGATTAGGGGATAAAGATGCTCAGGCTATAATAGTTCAGCTCTTATCTAAGTAGCAGCTGAGGTAAGGGGCCTATGGGTTCTCCTATCATGCTACCTATTCATAGACTAGGTGGGCTAGGCTAGTGGAGAAGCTGAATTCCCTGGCATTAGATAGCATATGCTACATGTTGGCCAGTTTTTAGAGGATCAAGAAGTAGAATGAAACCAGCTATCAGATTTGTGGCTTATTATTATAAGTTCATCTGTTGAAGCTGACTTTGTTATTATTATAATTTCATTGGTTGAGGCCAAGTGAAAGGCCTCATAGAACAGAGGGCAGTTGGGAAGCTGTGCTTGCCATATTTGCCCACTGATTTCACTTTCTGTGCTGCTCTAGCTGACCCTGGCCTTTTATGTGTTCCCTCCTCCATATACTCTATGAGCTTCCAGCCAAGGAAATATAATATCCTGCTGCTCCTGGCAGCTACTGTGAAACTCTTGAAGTGTCTTTTTTACAACTTGTTATATTCCTGTAGGAAAACATGTAGTAAATTTTGGGTAATACATTAGAGAAGAGTTGGGGTGATTTTCCTGAGAACTGTAAGCTAATTTGTTCAAGCCACTGTTGTCTAAATGTGTAATTGGAACTCATATGTGTTATGGGAATTCATATGTGCACTGGGAATATTGAGTGCTAGAAAAAATTAAATTTCCCAGGATTTCCATATATGAATGATACTTAATTGGTTGACAAGTTTATCAGTGTCAGTGTCTTTGGTTGCCTATAAGGGGGAGTGATAGATAAGGGCGTGCTTGTCATGTAAAATTTCTTGAATTATGTAGGCAGCTATACAGTGCTGAATCCCTCCATCAGTTAAAAAAAGAGAAGCTGCCTCTTACAATGTAAAGGCTGTATCTCTGATAAAGTTACTAAATAACTCTTGCCCAGAGAGGGCCTACTTATGTTACCATGTTATATGGGCCTCTGCCTCACCTGGCCCTTAAAGATTGGTCAGCAGTACTTTAACCCACTTCTGGAGCTATTGGTAATGTCTTACAGCTCTTCGGATTTTTTCAGGTTATAATCAGTGCAAGTTGTATTAATCAATGATTCTAGCACTAGAATTGTGGCTTTCCAAGTTAATTTGTATATCATTTTATTTAGTCGACATTCCAAACATCAAGGTGTCAAATCTTAATTGCATTGTCAAATTTATATATTGAATATGTTTAATACTGTTTGGTTGTAAAGATTGTTCCCAGTAGAGAAATTATATGGTTTGATTTGATTAGGATAGTGGGACAAGTGTACATGCAGGCCCCATTCATTCTCTCAGCGAAGATATGTCGTATCAGTGAAATAGTGTAGGGTACCAAAGCAAGGGGAAAGGTAGAAGAGAAGGTAGCTATCTTGCTTAAAAAGGTAGTGGGACCAGGCATGGTGGTTCATGCCTGTAATCCCAGCCCTTACGAGGCTGAGGTAGGAGGATCATTATTGCAAGTTTGAGACTAGCCTGGGTTACAAAGTGAGCTCAAGGCCAACCTGAGCTGCATAATTAGACCCTGTCTTAGAAAGACCAAAAATAAAAATGGTAGTGGGGACAGGAGTGATGAAGGACACTGTTTATATTAGTCTGTTTTGTGCTGCTATTTCAAAATACTTCATACTGAGTACTTCATAAGTAAAGAAGTTTATTTGCCTGACATGTCTGGTGGCTGGAAAGTACAAACATCAAGGACCCACTGGCTGCATCACAGCATGGCAGAGAAGACAAAAGGCAGGGAACAGGACCATGTGCAGGTAGAGCCAATCACACAAGATCACTTCATTTTATAGCAGCTCACTGTAATCAGAAGTAAACCACTTCTATCTTTCTTGACAACATTAAAATCCCTTCCAAGGGCAACAACTCCAAATACCTAGTTACCTTGCACTATGCTCCAACACTCAAAGCTTCTACTGCCTCATTACTAGAACACTGGGGACGAAGCTCTCAATACATGAATCTTTGGATGATAAACCATATCCAAATCATAGCATTGTCCAACAGCTTGCGCTGATAACTGTTCTGCTCAAGACAGTGAACCTGTGGTGGTTTGCATCTAGATGTCCCACAAAAGCTTCATGTAGTCACTGGGCTGGCTTCTAGAGTTTGTGAATAATTCATGATCCAATGTGGGGATTCTGGGTGTGAATGCTACACACACCCTGGAGTGGATAGTCTGCCAACAAATTATGGAAAGGAAAGAGGCTTGCTCACTGCCACTCCTCCCTTTGCACTTTATTGTTTTCCATTGCCATGAACTGCTGCCCTCTACCATGTGCCACTCTGCCTTTGAGCCAGACAAGTAAAGACTGAAACCTCCACTGTGAACTAAATAAACCTTTCCTTCCTTAATTTAGGGTGTTGGATATTTTGTTTCCGCAATGAGAGAAGAGTAACTAAAAGAACCGTAATCAGACTTTTGAGCTACACATGTCAATATTAAACTAGTACTTGTGGCCAAAATATGTAACTATTACACAGAGGCATCCTTGGAGCTGGTGACATAGTGTATATGTTAGAATATAGCTAAAGTTGATACTATATAACTTTAAATAATTAGCACATTGTGAAGCTATAACTCAGAAGGATGTGTGACCTATTTATTATTTTCTACTTTTAATCAATGTTCTCCATTTCATACATTTCATACATGGTAAGCAACTTCACCTTTAGGATTATAACAGAGTGTAGAATTGTTCTTTTTCTCTAAGCATGCTTGCTATCATTCTCTGATTCTTTCCATAGTCCTCATGCTATATAGAGGTAATGATAACATCTGCATTCTTTAAACAGAGGAGGCAGTGTAAAAAATAGAAAACAAAATCATCCTGAATCAATTGTAAAGTATACAGGAGTCAGGAGTGGTGGCGCATACCTATAGTCCCAGCATTTGGGAGGCTGAGGCAAGAGGATCAGTTTGAGTTTGAGACCAGCATGGGCTACAAAAGTGAGCTCAAGTCCAGCCTGAACTGCATAACAAGATCCTGTCTCAAAAAGACAAAAAATGTAAAGTGTATAATGTGCATCTGTTTTTTCACTAAGATTTCTGAGTCAACCTGTTTCTGTAGTCACCCTGTACTATATGTGTTCATCAGTAGTAAAGTGGCTAAAAGACCAGAAAAAAAAATCAGAGCAAAGTGATTTATAAATAGGAGCACTTTTCTCATAGACCCTAAAGCATAAAGGAATAAAAGCATATTGCTGATCAGTCATACGAAATTTAGAAATCAGGTATACACCTCTGTCATATCTGTTGTTCTCTCTAACTTAGTAAATACACATTGTTAATGCTTTCCACTCTGGAATGTCTACATGAGGGGAGTGAGGGCAACTTTTCATGTCATGGAGGCACTGAACTATAGATTTTGATAGAATGTTGGAAAAGGGGATCTGTTATGACAGATTTCTGCCTTTTGCAGACAATGCTGTAGATCCAGATGTGTCAGCGAGGACAGTCTCTATAGATGTTGAAGAGGTCAAGAACACATCCTGTTTGACTTTTACTGATGATGGATGTGGGATGACACCTCAGAAACTTCACCGAATGCTCAGGTAAAATGGTCTTCATTCTCTTTCTCCCATCCTGAGTTCATGAAGTCTATTTAGAACATAATCATTATCTTTAATATTTGACTTTTGTTTTATTCAGTTAGCAAATATATATTAAGGGTATTTTAGTGCCAGGGTATACATAATGGAACTGATATTGTTCCTGCACTCATAGCACTTCCAGTCTAGCTTGCAATTTAGACAACTAGGCAATCATGTGATCATAATAAAATGTGATATGTATAATAGGAATGAATAGAATACATGTGATGAATCAATAGGAAAATCTAATTTAATCACAGAATTTAATAAATGTCTCCATAATGAAATCATATTTATGTTGAGATCTCAGAGTGAGTAGAATTTAAGTAGATAAAAAGGACCAGAGGCTGACTGCCTGGGCCCGTTCCCAGGTAAGACCTCTCCATTGCGTGTACCCACCATCCTGCCAGCCACCTGAAATTTGCTCCCATGCACCCTTGCTGACTGACTGGGCCCACTCCCAGGTAGCACCTCTCAACTGAGTGCACCCCAGTGCCGCCAGCCAGGGGAACTCTGCTCCCACTCACCTATGCTGACCAACCGGGCCTGAACCCAGCTGCAGCAGGAAGAAGATAAGTACAGCCTTGGAACCAGCCAGGCATATCTGGACAGGATCAAGGTTGGTGTATCTGGACCAAAATTTTGATAGACACTAACAGCATAACTTCACCAAAGTGGAGAGGTCACACAAAATTGCAAAGAGAAGGAGTAAGATCTCAGATCCAGAGCCCACCCCAAACAAATACAGGAGACAATACTGTGGAAGAAAATAGGAATCATGCAGCCAAAAATCTCTGAATTGGTAGCATCTGTGGTAGACAAGTGCAGAAATGTATACAGGAACTCATATCAGGGATAACATCTGAAGTAAAAAAAGAAATGCATGAATTAATAGAAACTGAAGTGGAAAAACAAACTGCAGAAAAGGATAGAGGAAATCAGACCAGAAATAACTTGTCAAATAAAAAAGATGCCTCTAAATTAATAACATCTAAAGTAGAGGAACAACTGCAGAAAAGCAGAGAGGTTATTATAGCAGAAACAATCTCTGAAGTAGATAAAGAAAAGGTAACTATAAGGAAAGACTTAAATGCTCCTAAGAAAGACATTGATAAAAAAATTAGAGGAGAATAGAAAAATAATGGATGCACTGAATGGGCAATATAGGAAAGAAACAGATCATATGAAACTGTTTCAAAGAGATATACAAGAAAATAAAATCTCAACCATAGGCTGGCAACACTGTATGAACAAAAATGTAGAAAGAGTTTCAGATCTTGAAGACACAGTCGCAGCTAGTGAAAAGGTAAGACAGGATCTCTTAAAAACAACTAGGATAGCTGGGGCGTGGTAGCACATACCTGTAATCCCAGCACTTGGGAGGCTGAGGCAGGAGGATCAGTGCAAGTTCAAGATCAGCCTGGGCTACAAAAGTGAGCTCAAGGCCAGCCTGAAGTGCATAGTGAGACCCTGTCTCAAAAAGAAAAAACAACAACAACAACAATAAAAAAAATCTAGGATGCAGGAAAAAAAATTCAACATGTGCAAGATGATGCAAAAATGAACAATGTGAGATTAATAGGGATCAACAAGAAAGGAATCAATACAGAGACTATTAAAAACAATATGAGTGGAAGTAATAGCAGAAAACTTCCCAAATATGAGAAAACAATTGGCCATTCAAGTAACTGAAGCATACAAAGCTCCAAATAACGTCAACCCGACTAAAACACACCCAGACATATAATAGTCAACATGGCAGAAATTCAGCAGAAGAATAATATAATAAAAGCTGCTAGAGAAAAGAAGCAGATCACATTTAAAGGAAAACTCAACAGAATGACAGATTTCTCTTCACAAACCATGAAGTCAAGAAGAGCATGGAGCAGTGTGCTTCAAGTCCTCCATGAAAACAAATTCCAGCCCAGACTGCTATACCCTGCAAAATTCTCTTTCAAGTATGAGGGAGAAGTGAAATACTTCCACGACAAAGAACAACTAAAGAATTTCATGATGTCAAAACCAACCCTACACAGACTACTAAAAAATATTTTAGCGAGGGACCAAAATGACCCAAACTCCACAAATCAGAACAGAAAGAAACCACCCACCACATAGGGCAACGAATTAAACACAAGAGAAAAAGCAGTAAACAGTAAGTAAAAGACATGTAAATCATAAGTCAGTACATTTTAATTGTAGTCATCAACATAAATGGACTCAATACATCAACTAAAAGAAAGAGACTGGCAGAGTGGATAAGGAAGCAAAATCCAACAATATGCTGTATACAAGAAACACATTTAACTCATAAAGAAACTCATAGGCTAAAATTTAAAGGATGGAAAACAATACTACATGCCTCAGCAGCTAAAAAAAAAAAAAAAGCAGGGGTAGCAATCCTGTTTGCAGACAGTCTGAACTTCAAGATTGATTAAACAAAATAAAGAAGGCCACTACATATTGGTTAGAGGAAAAATTGAAGATGAAGAGGTAACACTCATAAATATATATATATATATATATATATATATATATATATATATATATACCCAACAGAGGAGCACCAACTTATATAAGACAATTCTTAATAGACATGAAAAACGTACTATCCAATACCACATTCTTAACAGAACTTAACACCCCTTTATCCCAAAAAGATAGATCAAGCAGACAAAAAATTATCAAAGAAGTCACAGAACTGAACCAGAACTTGGAACAAGTGGACTTGTTGGACATACACAGAATGTTCCACCCAACCACTTCTGAATACACATTTTTTTCAGCTGCACATGGAACATTTTCCAAAATAGACCACACATTAGTCCATAGGTCATGCTTAAATATATAGAACCAAACAGAAATTATCCCATGTATGTTATCTGAACACAGCAGGCTTGAAATCGGAAATAAATGACAAAAGAAACCACAAGAACCCCAGAAATGCATGGAAATTAAACAACAATCTTCCCAGGAACCAGTGGGATACAGATGAAATTAAACAATATCTACAATTTAATGAAACCTCAAACACAACCTACTGGAATTTATGAGATGCAATGAAAGCAATTCTTAGAAGGATATTTATAGCTCTGAACTCACACATTAAGAGAACAAAACAGGAACAAATAAATACTCTCATGGAGCACCTAAACTGACTACAAAAGGAAGAACAAACATAACCAAAAGCCCAAAGACGGGGGCGAGGATTAGGGCAGAAATTACTGCAATTGAGACAAACAATACAAAGAATTAATGAATCAAAAACCTAGTTCTTTAAAAGATTAAGTGAAATTAATAAGCCCCTAGCTAACCTCATCAAAAAGAGGAAAGGACTCCAATTCAAGCAATAAGGAATGAAAAGGGTGGAATTACTACAGATCCAGCAGAGATTCAAATGATCATTAATAGCTATAAGCAGAATCTTTACTCTCACAGAATTGAAGACACAGATGAAATGGACAGGTTCCTGGAAAGGTACAAATTACCAAAACTGAACCGAGAAGATATAAGAACCCTCAATAACCCAGAAACAATCAGTGAAATACAAAATGTAATAAAAAAGCCTACTGACAAAGAAAAGTCCAGGATTTGCTGGATTCACCACTGAATTCTACAAGATATTTTTTTTTTTTTGTCTTTTTGAGACAGGGTCTCACTATGCGGTTCAGGCTGGCCTTGAACTCACTTTTGTAGCCCAGGCTGGTCTCGAACTCGCACTGATCCTCCTGCCTCAGCCTCCCAAGTGCTGGGATTACAGGCATGCGCCACCACACCCGGCTCTACAAGATATTTATAGAGAACAGAAGCCCACCACTCAAACTCTTCAATGAAATAAAAAAGGAAGCAATCCTCCCGAAATTATTGCTAGAGGCAAGTATTACACTGATGCCAAAACCAGAGAGAGACACAACTAAAAAAGAGAACTACAGGCCAATTTCTCTCATGAACATAGATGCCAGAATCCTGAAGAAAATCCTCGCCACTAGAATACAGCAAATCATAAAGAAGATTATACATCATGACCAAAAAGAATTCATCCCAGTCATGCAAAGATGGTTCAACATATGGAAATCTGTCATTTTAATATACTACATCAATAGAGCCAAAGCCAAAAATCACATGGTCCTCTCAATTGGTGCAGAAAAAGCTTTTGACAAAGTTCAACACTGATTCATGTTCAGACTCCCACAGAAAATTGGAATATAGGAAGTCTATCTCAATCTAATAAAAGCCATCTATGACAATCCAACAGCTAACATAATTCTAAATGGGGAAAATCTGAATCCAACAGCTAACATAATTCTAAATGGAGAAAAACTGAAGTCTTTTACTCTTAGATCTGGAATCATTAGCTGCAGGTATTAGATAAGAGAGAACTAAAAGGAATAAGAATAGATAAAGAAGTTAAATTATCATTATTTCCAGATGACATGATAATCTACTTGGAAGACCAAAGAAACTCCACCAAGTAGCTACTATTAGAATTAATGCACAAATTCAGTAGCGTAGCAGCATGCAAAGTTAACACACAAAAGTCAGTAACATTCCTCTGTACAGATAACAAACATACTGAGAGAGAAATTAGAGAAACAATACCTTTTATAATTGCACCAAAGAAAATGAAATACTTGGGAATTAACGTAACTAAAGTAAAAGACCTTTTCAATGAAAAATACAGTACTCTGAAAGAGATCTTTGAGGATTTCAGAAGATGGAAAGATATTCCATGCTTCTGGATAGGAAAAACCAACATTGTGAAGATGGCCACACTCCCTAAATTATTATAAAGATTTAATGTAATCCCTATCAATATAACATCAACATACCTCACAGACCTGGAGAAGTCATTCCTAAAATTTATTTGAAACTAAAAAAGACCCAGAATTGCAAAGACATTTCTGGGCAACAAAGACAAGGCAGGAGGCATTACAAAGCCTGACCTAAAGTTATATTACAAAGCTACAGTGATAAAATCATCATGGTATTGCAAAAAAATAGACCTGCAGATCAGTGGAATAGATTAGAAGATGCAGAAGCAAATAAAAACACAGTCAGTCACCTTACCTTTGACAAAGGGGCGAAACATGTTTACTGGAAGAAAGATACCCTCTTTAACAAATGCTTCTGGAAAAAGTGGCTTTCCACGTGCCGAAAACTAAAACTTGTCCTACATCTATCACCATGCATTAAACTAAAGTCAAAGTGGATTAAAATTCGAAATATTGAAAGAGAAACATTAAATCTGCTGGAAGAAAAAGTGGAAGAAAATCCATGGAGTAGGCAAAGAGTTCATGGACAAAAATCAAAATGCACGTGTAACACTTGAAAGAATCAACAACTGGAGCATCCTGTGGCTAAGAAGTTTTTGCATCTCAAAAGAAATTACCAACAGAGTGAAAAGACAATGCACAAATTTCAAAAAGATTTTAACTAATAAATATTCAGACAAAGGCCTTTTATAGCGAATTTATAAAGAACTAAAAAACATTAGGGTCCCAAAATGCAAAGACCTATCCAGAAATGGGCATGTGACATGAAATGGGCATGTGACACACATTTCTCAGAAAAAGAAACTTAACAAGCCTATAAATACATGAAGAAATGTTCCACATCACTAGCTATTTGTAAAATGCAAATTAAAACAACACTTAGATACCATCTCACCCCAGAAGGAATGGCTACCATAAAGAAATCAACCAGGGGCCCGGCAGGATGGCTCAGCAGTCTAAAGCGCCTGCTTAGGAAAGCTTAGGCGGCTGCAGGGACCGCGGTTCAATCCCCAGCACCACATGCTGTGCCAGCCCTGCCCTCAGGGCAGGCTGAGGCGGCCATAAAACATAAGTAAACAAACAAACAAAAGTTCTGAAACAAGAAAAAAAAATTTAAAAAAAGAAATCAACCAAAAGCAAATGTTAGAGAGGCTGTGGGAATAAAGGAACGCTTCTCTACTGCTGGTAATAATACAGACTAGTGAAACTATTATGGAGAGCAGTGTGGAGTCTCTTTAAAAAAACTAGAACTAGAAATCCCATTCAATAGAACTGTATCCCTACTGAGAATTTTCCCAGAAGAACTGAAAACATCACATCATAGTGATATCTGTGCACCTATGTTCATAGCAGCACAATTTGTTATAGCCAAATCTTGGAAACATCCAAAATGCCTGTTATCTGAAGAATGGTTGAAAAACATGTGGTACTTTTATACAATGGAATATTAGCTATAAAGAATGATAAACTACAAGACTTCATATATAAGTGAATGTATCTTGAACATATACTCATAAGTGAAATAAACCAGAACTACATGTGTAAGTATCGTATAGTCTGCCTAGTGTATGAACCCAAAAGAAATAAAAATGGAGAGGCATAACACAGCTGAACTGAAATCAAAGACTTAAATGTTAAACAACGAAGTGTCTGGAAGCAGAAAACGTAAGAAACATGGCAGGAGCAAAGCATAGGATCAATTAGATAACGGTCCTAAGAACTTCCAAAAGGTTTATTACACTGAGGTTAGGTAATGCTAAGACTATGCATGGAATGCCTGTCATGCTGGTCTTTTAGATGTGTGCTACTTCTAATGTAATTTTAGTTACTGCTATACTCTCTCTCAAGTAAATGGTTGGTTTACAAGAAAACAAAAATGGTATTAAATTCGAGTAAGAGACTAGGAAAAATACCGAAGGATTGACAGACTACAATTTTGTATATACTTAGATTTCTAAATTCCCGTGTAAAAATGAGGAACTGCTTTTATCACATTCTATAGAGATTTATTAGAATGTCAATGATTCATAGATAATACAAATTCCAAGTTAAGTCTAAGATGTTTTATACTCATGAAGACAGCGATGTTAAGCTCAAGTACCTATGTTATGGAGTAATAATATCACTAAGCTTTTCTTCTTGAGGGTTAAGAATATAAGATTACTGACCAAAAATTGGAGAAAAAGAAAGGGTACAAGCATAGCCAATATTTTGGCCCTAGCCCTTCAAGGTCAGTGAGGACTCAGGACATAAGAGAACCTGTGCTATAACATCCTATAACTCAGTGGTTTCCCAAGTTTTCTGTTTAAGGAGATGATGGGGCTATAGAGGATAGGGATTGAAGGTATACAGTGTACCTAAGGAGAGTCACCTAGATAGAAAACATTCTCTCAGGCTTTCACAGAGAGCAAATTGGTCAAGCAATGGCCGTGACTCAACCAGATGGCTGACACTGACAACAGTTGTACAAAGCACTGTACATGGTTTCAAAGTAAATCCTTAGGGGATTTGACTGACCTTGGGAGATACAAAAGTTCCATGTTTTGTTATATAGATCTTGCTTTAACTTACCCTTAACCACCCAGCTGAAAAGTTTACCCATGTGACATACAATGTAAAGCTAGGCTACTGTGTGGAGCTTAAGAGGCTTAAATCAAAGCTTCCATCATTGCCAGTTTTGCCAATAATCCACTGCAATTATGGATCATTGGGTTATGTATACAACTACTTTCTCTTAGTTCAGTGAGAAGAAATTTTTCATACCAATGACTAGAAAAATTATCACGTCTACACCCTGTGCTCTGTATAACTACTAGGAGGACAACAATATGCATTGTAACAAATACTGGAAATGTACTACTAACGTGTTTTGAAACTGCCACATTGTTATTTCTTATTAAATGCAATAAAAAGATAGAAAACATATTTTAAAAAAGAGTATAACTTCCATCTTTAGCTTGTTAATTTTGTATGTTTTGTAATCAATTCTGAACTTACTGTGACTTGTACACTTATACAGTGTTAGTAATGCAAAGATTCTTCTAACTTCATAAGGCTTAATAAAAGTTACAGTCTTTTTTTTAGAAAAAGAAAAAAAGGTGGGGGGTGCCCGTGAGCAAAGAATGAGAGTAGGCAAGAAAAACAGCAAGCCCACTGCAATTGCAGAACATTTGACTGTGTATGCATCTGCTTCCTCTTGGTCCAAAGAGAATAATTTTCTTTTTTTTTCTTTTTTCTTCTTAGCAACATCAATAGAGAGGTGGGTCATACCCACACACTGTGCTCTGTAGAACTATTGTGAGGACAATATGCAATGTGTCAACTTTTAAAAAAAAAGAAAGGGGAAAAGTAAAAAAAAAAAAGTAATGTTTATTGAAAGTGTTAATGTTTAATTGATCAATCTTATATACCTATATCTATTAATCTAAACTGATCTGAAGATGAAAATATGTAATATAACCATTGTTAAAATTAAACAAAAAATAAAATTAAATTAAAAAATAAAATAAATAAAATAAAATAAAAATGTGAGAACATTCACTGGTATGAGACCTTCTCTAATGATTAATTTACCAAAAATCATACTTAAAGCAAAAGCGTTAGAGTTAGGATGATTTGTGGATTAGAACCGTGAACCATTAGAACCATTAATATACCATTGGACATAGTTAAACTTATAAAAGATCAATAGAAAACATTGATATGTATAATTGAAAAATATGCAGTAGAATTACAAAGTTAGGAATTTTTTTCTGTTGAAGCTGGTAACAGATTTAGCCCTCTCACTTCACTTACTTTACAAGGTTTGTAGTTAAGAATATAAGTTTGTACTTTATTATCTTCATGTATCTTTCAGTGTGAGATGTGTATTTTCTCAACTCCTTCTGTGTTTCTTCCTTTTAAGTAGATGAAGTTGATTTCTGTCCATGCAGCTTCCTGAACTAGAATGTATGAAGCAAAAATAATGATGGAGAGTGCTGAGGAGGAGGGAAAGGGCTCGGAGCCCTAGAAATAGAAAACAAATTCATTTCTGAAGGTATTCTAAATTAATGACACCTGTAGGGAAATTCCTTTGATGCATCAAAGAAACAAAATGAAATGTGCTGAAATTAAGTAGTTACATTTCTGTAAGCAGTTTGTGTATTGGGTCCCACATTTCTCATAATTACAAAGTTTGAGGAAAGCCTCTAGAAGTGAGACAAAAATGTGACTAGTATGTTTGCAAAAGCAGAGAGTTGGTGCTATCCTGTTAATTTATAACATCAACTTTATCTCCCAAATGTAAAAAGAATGGAAATGTGTTATGTATGTGTACTAACTCCCAACAATGAAAATAATTACTATGTCCTATAATCATAAACTTAAAAAAATGAAAAAGGTAATTTTAGATGGGATATCTAGTGCTGTATGTACTAAAATCAATTATCAGTTGTCATATTTTTCAGTAAAGTCAATTGCTTTTTTTTTAATACCAGGAATCAAACTCATTGCCAGGCAGGTACTGTGCTGCTGATCTATATCCTTGCCTTCAGTTACCTTTCTAATTATCATTTTGTACTATATGCCCTATCCAAGTGACATGGGCATTGAACCGTAGGCCCAGAAAATCCAATCTCCTTCCATTTTGTCTGTGCAACTATATATGTGAAAATTGGCGTAGGTATAAGGTAGAAAAAAGGAAAAAGATGATTTTAAAACAATGACAACTACTTGTTTCATATTGACTCACTTATCCATTAAGTGAATTCTTACTGAGGACTTATGCACATTACATGGGAAAATAAAATTGAGAACCAGACAGACACTTTGCTCTCAAAATGCTGACAATTTACTGAGAAAGAAAAGTTGACTAGTAATACAAGTGAATAGCCTATTCTACACAGGAGCAAGTTTGTGAAGCAACAATATAATTTCTCTGAGAGTATACAACAAGAGGATCTAATCTAGCTTAGGGGAATTGAAAAAGGATACCATAAGACATTTAAATTACAATGTAAAGGGTCAGAGTATTCTTTCAGAATTTCGTTTCCTCCCCAAGAAGCAAACTAGACTGAAACTTCTTTAGCCATAGTATTATCCCTATGATGCCATGCATTTTTCCTGCTATTTGTCATAGGTAACTATCCCTCATACTTAAAAATTTACCTTAGAGACAATTTTAATGAGTCCTTAATAGAGTAGATATACTGCATTTTGTTTATGATTGTAGGTTAATTTGAATCAGATACAAGGTATCATTTAATTTTTGTTTTTTTTATTTTTTAAAGAGTACAAATTAGAATTAAACAAAAAATTACAAATGATACACAGTTTCACTTACTAAAGTAGTATGAATTTCACAGTATTTGTAATAATATATGGAGTTATCCTCCAACCAGTTATTCCTATTACCACATATATGCATATAAAATTCGAAGAAGAAGAAATATATACGAAATTAAGAAGAGTAAAAGTACAAACAATTGAAAAAAGGAAACAAAATAAATTCTTATCTGCTCCTTTCTAGCAGAAATGCACAGTACAGCTGTCCAAACCATCCTGCTTACATACGTAGATAAATCTCTATTCCCCACTCCCTCTCCTTCCTTCTCCTCAATCCAGTAACAGGGTACAATAGATACAGGGAAAAAGGAATGAACTTATTCAAAAGATATCATTTATTTAAAAGAAATAATTTAGTCATGCTAACTTCTAGCCAAGAACTCTAGTTACCCTAACTTCTTTTAAATTAATTGAGCCAGGCATGATGGCACATGCTTTAATCCCCGCACTCAAGAGGCTGAGGCAGGAGGATTGCTATGAGTTCAAATAACCATATATATTTATTTTATATAGTAGATAAGACTCATGCATCAAGACTTCTGAATTTCAGATGTGACACTACATGTAAAAGAGGTAGGTAGCAGCCCATGACAATTCTCTCAATGATTTCTAGAGTTAGTTTAAAATTAAAGTTTGTGGAAGAGATTTAGAGACAGGGAGTGAGGTGGGTAGAAAGGGGAAGACAATTAAAACAATCAATCTGTGATATATATATATATATATATATATATATATATATATATATATATATATCACATGAATTTAAACTTCATGAACTACAAACATGTACTAGTAAAATAAAAATGTGAATTTTAAAAGTTTGAAGATTAAAATGAATATAGTTTGCATATAATTTAATTCACATAATGACCCCCACCCCTACTATCCAATTCTTCCTCATGAGGAAATTGAGAATGTCTCAATCTTACCAATTTTTAAGGCTATTCTTGGCATGCCATGGGTCACAGACTATACTAACTCAGTGTTCTTTAGGGTTTTTTGAAGGAGCACTTCTCTAGAAATTGCCTTTCACTGTCATTAGAGGACAGCCGATGCTAAGCAGTTTGAGATACAGTCTATTTTATTGATATTATCTAATCTTTCTTATTCAGTCTTTCCCTAGACTAGAAACTTTGCAGGCAAGAATCATATCTCTTTTATCAACAGTCATATCTCTAATGCTTAGCTCAATGTGTAACACATAGTAAATGTTCAACAAATACCTACTGAATCCATGATAGTCTACATCATTTTAAAATTAGTCTTTCTGGAAAGAAAGAATCCTTTAAAAGAGTTTTATGTAAGATCAAGAAACATAAATGTATTTTCTAGATTTTCCGTCTTTAAGTTTTTTTTTAGTTTCTGTTATTTTGGCATATGTTTGGATGGATATTGCCATCCATAAAGAAAGAAAAGATTCTGACTCCAAGATTAAGTGACTATAAGACGTTGAAGAGTTTTCTGTGTTGACTCAGTGAAAGAACCATAAGAGAACAAGAGAGATTTTATACTGCAGCTGTTTGCAGATATTCAGAGGCAGAACTACCTATTTTTATCTCTTGGTTGTATTCCAGTGGACTCTCCCAGTAGATGGAGCAAAGGGTAAGAATTGCAAGGTTCATCATTGAGTAGAGTTAAAATTATCCAGATACATAATATATGATGATACTTGGAGTAGTAGCTCATGCCTGTAATACCACAACTTGGAAGGCTGAGACAGAAGTATTGCTATGAGTATCAAATACCTTTGACTTAGCTTGTAAATGATATTTTCTGACCATCATTGATATTCTAATAACTTCCCATACAATGTGATATAAGCAGTTACACAATTTTGACACAGATATTTGGAAATTCAAGGAAATACAAAACTGTAGCCTGTCAAGAATATGGTTTTTGGCCCAGTCTCTTATTTTCAAGTACTATTCTTGAGAGAATGACAGTAACTGAGTTTACACCAGGAGCAGTACATATCAAAAAGACAAGAGCGACATGTATTCCAAACATAATTTTAGCGTTACATTGTGCTATAATCAATATGCTGAACCTTTTGAAGGTTCTTGAGACCAATGTCTGATTCATCCTGTGTACATAAG
>PVJA010021299.1:0-35717 GCA_004027025.1 Myocastor coypus
ACCTTGCACTTGCCAGGCAGGCACTTGTGCCACGGAGCTATCTCCCCAAGCTCAGCAGATTAAAGTGTCTGCTTAGGCAGAGCACAACAGCGGGAGTTCAATCTTTGGCATACTATTCTGGCACTCCTCCTGGGTGCCCTGAGAAGGTGATTGAGATGGCATGGCGGGGTGTGCCTGTAAACCCAACACTTGGGAGGCTGAAAACAGGAGAATCACTCTGAGTCCAATCTATGTATTGAGACCTATAAACCCAGTCCTAAAGACAAAAAAAGACAGCCTTGACTACACTGCATCCTCAACTTTTTTTTTTTTAATTTTTTTATTTTTACTTATTTATTTATTTCTTGTTTCAGAACCTTTATTTGTTTATTTACTCATTTTTATGGCTGGCTCAGCCTGCCCTGAAGGCAGGGCTGGCGCAGCAGGTGGTGCCGGGGATCGAATCGCGGTCCCTGAAGCCACCCAAGCTTTCCCAAGCAGGGGCTTTAGACCACTGAGCCATCCCACCAGGCCCCTGCATCCTCAACTTTGAGGCACCTTGAAATTTACTTTGCCAAATTAGTCCTCCACATTTAAGTTCAGTCTCACACACAGTCTTAGGACATGGATAAAAATCTTGCTAAATTAAAATGTGCATTGTTCCTAGCATAGAGTAGGGTTCATATTCATTTCCAGTATAAACCTTCTGATCCTTAGCTGTTCTTGTCTACATTCCTGTCACTATCCTGTTCCTCTGATCTCTGAATATAATCAAGCTCTATTTTCGGTATTCTAAGGCTTCTTCTCTTTTTTATAGTTGATATTGATTCATTTGCTTATTTATTATAACTGCACAGTGATGTGTTTAAAAACACCTTATTGCAGTTTTACTTGAAAACTGCTGTTAAATGTATTTACCTAACAAAGCACTGCTATGTCAGAAAAGCAGTCTACAAGTTTACATATTTTCCCTTTTTAAAGCTAAAGGAAAACATTCTGGAAAAGTAAAAAACCTTTTAAAGACACTAACGCAAGCCCCAAATTGTAGTAAGAGCACTTAGATAAAGCTTTTTTTTTTTTTTTTTTTTTCTTGTTTCAGAACTTTTGTTTGCTTGCTTATTTTTATGGCCGGCTCAGCCTGCCCCGAGGGCAGGGCCTGCGCAGCATGTGGTGCCTGGGATCGAACCATACTCCCTGCAGCCGCCTAAAGCAGGTGCTTTAGACCACTGAGCCATCCTGCCGGGCCCGACAAAGCTATTTTTAATGGAGTGATAACAAAGATTACATCAGTCATGGCAGTGGGTGCTTGGCAGTAATCTACACCACCCTGTTAAGATACTTAGGAGCAGTGAGTATCAGGTGCTCTAATCTTACCAGTCAGATGAGAAAGCAGATGTCTTAGAGATACTTTGAATTTGTAGAAACTCAAAAAAATCTTGTACTGAATTATTTATTTTACAGTGCTAAATATTTGAACCCCAAGCTTTACATCTGCTAGATGAGCACTCTGCCACTAAGCTATATCTCTAGCACAAAAAAATATTTTAAATAAAAGATTAAACCATTGAATCCATGTAAACATAACCCTGCTTTAGCTGTGTTTCAGAAACCAGTGACATATCAGTGTCCTCAGTTTTAATGCATTCAACTCATGTTTTAAGTTATTCCATACTTTGAGGGACATAATATACACATTGGTTAGTGTGAGTTTTTATGATAGCAGAAAAAAATAATACTTACCTATATCTGTTTAAATTTGTGATTCAGAACCTTTAATCACAAAAGAACCTAAGGGGCTTGTCATTTTAACTCACAAATTTCATTGCTCTTCTAATGCTATGCTCAGTAGTTGCATCTTAAATATTTTGAAGGCCATGTGTAAACAGCTATCAAGAACTGCTTTACAGAGATTGCTTGCAAGTATTTATACCTTCAGATAAACTGATATGGCGTAATTTTTTTTTGTTTCTAATGATAAATCTTGACACCAAATCTATAGATCTACTCCATTTCAAATCTATAGCTCTACTCCATTTCCTAGAAGCGTTGTATTTTATTGTATCACTGGAAAAATTTGCTTTCAAAACTGTGACTGTCTATGCATTAAAGCAGTCATTACTCTATGTACTATAGCATTTCTATTTTTCTGTTTATTTTGTGAACAGGGAAACTGTTGGCTAAAAACACACCAGTTTATATTATACAGACAAATATATCCATTTTGTTGGCATGCATTGAATGAATAAAACTAGAATGTATGGAACAGATGGCAGGCTGACTTGTGTCTCATTGCAGTGATGAGAACAGGGGATATGTAAAGAATAGCAGCAGAGCATCGGTTACTATTCTTAAAACAATAACAGTTCATGATGACAAAATTTCCCCAAAATAAAGCTATGTCACTTTTTATTAAAAAATGGATGATGTTGGTACCGAACATCTTAAATATTTTTATTTTGCTCTGTGGGATGCTAAGAGGTATGTTCAGTAGATCTTTTTTGTACATGAATGGAAGTGTGAAAACACAGTCCTTTAACTTTTAATGCCTTCATATCTATCAGATTCATGGGACTTATTCATATATTAGATGGTTTTATAGAGAGAACGACATCCTTGCAGTGGTAGGTAGAAGATATTCATTTAACAATGCTTGACTTTATAATGCTAAAAGAACAAAACTAGACTTTTCTAAGTGGTAACTTCACTTGTTAAATGATCAATATATTTCATTTTCTGTATCCATTACTAGATAAAACACTGTAAGGGAGTTTTTATACCAATATAAAAGAAAACTATTATTTCTTAGTTTAGTGTACATATATTATTTATCATTTATGAAAAGTAAATGTACATTTTAAATTATATACATATAGAGACACACAAATCTTCAATGATACAAACTGACGTCTGCAGCATGCGTACAATAGTTTCAGTGCCACTGGCCTACACCTTTGATAGATAAAGTTACCCACATCACGAGTGATATATGTGGTCAGTTATTACAGCCTCATGGTGCATTTATTATAGTAACATTTTACAAATATCAAATATTCAAGTATTTCTCAACTTTTCACGGTCTGTTAATACATGCCTTGCCTTTCATTTTTTAAAGGAGAACGCTAGATAATCCAATAACATTTATATTACTAGGCTAATAAAGTACACTTTAAATTTACTGAATTTATTTATGATAAAAGGCTTTATATTATAAAGCAACACTAGAGCAATGCAAAAAATTTAAATCCACATAAATTTTTATTTCAAGGTAAATTTAGCTTTATAGAGAATGTTTAGAAATGACCAAGGGGAGGAGTTTGACTGCTAACTAGATTATTTCTTGCAACAGTGAGGAGCATATTGTGAAGTTTCTGTTGGTAATTTAGTAGGGCAATCCACTTTGAGAATAGGAGATGGACCTTCATCTCAATGACAAGATAATCACAGAAAGCAGCCATCGATTTTGGCTTTCAAATGAACAAAGAGAGAAAATGAGTTAAGTCAATTTCCTAGACCTACTTCTAAAAAGAATCTTAGGCAGTTTACATAAAATTTACAGAATTTGTGACATACGCAATTCCATTTTAAGGCACAGTGGGTCTACATGAATAAAAGGAAACTCACTTAATACTCCAGTATTGACTTCAAGTAGACTTTATTTTTCCTGTGGAAATGAAGTCAGTAGTCAAAAAATTTATGTATTTTTCCATATAAATGCAGGAAAATCTTAAGAACACATTATATATTTCTCTAGTTAGTGAGCCTGTGTGCACCAAATTCTAGAGGATGACTGAAGCAGGTACCATGAACTCAGTGTGTGTGGGAGAAGCTGTTCCTTTTGAGAAGGGAGCAGTCTGTTAATATAGAAAGGACTTACCAGGCCCTTATCAGCTAATCGCCCATTAATTGGAGTAACTGCCTGAGAAGGGTCTAAGTGGTTAGGACCAGGGCACAACACTGATATGTTTGGAAGAGAAGAAACAAAATCATGATTGGCCTGTGAAAGCAGAATAAGATGAAATGTAGATCCCAAAGGAGAATTCTGATTATTGAGGATTAAAGAATAAGTTATGACAGAGATGCCCTAAAGGGTATGAGAACAGTGGAAAAATCTTTTGTTCTGTTTTATGCATTAGTTTTAGATCTCCTCTGAGGTATAATATTGAATTCTTTGATATAAATCCCAGATATTAACATTAGCTCACATCATTAAAAAAGGGAAAAAATGTAAAAGATGTTTATTGGAGGTATATACAATAAGTAACAGTAATAAGATAAAATTCCACCGGCTCACCTTGCAGGGAAATAACAGTATGCTTAAAATACTGAACTAGAATTTGGACCGGTGATACAGTTGAAGGTTTCACTGCAAAATTAAACTGGAAGACTGTTCATTCAGAAATTCTTAATTTCATGATGGGAAGAGCAGAATATCATACCAACATTAAGACCCCTGTAGAACATGAATAAATGAGTGAGTGGCCCCCCTCCTGATGTGTCTTGACCATGCTAAGCAAGTATTTTATCCCGATCCGTTACTACAGTCTGGGATGGGCTCAAGTTGAATGCACAAGTGACAAGAATCAACTTCACTATGAGCAGTAGAAAAGAATAGACATCTCGTCCAGACTCCATTTTCAACATTACCAGCTTTTATAGTTTCATATCCTTTTCTGAGGGAGCTGCACATTCAAATTCAGATTTTTCCAATGTCTGTAGATAATGTCTGAGTCACACAACCAAGGCCAATCATGATAGAGTGAAAACTTTAGCATTCCCATCAAAACTACATGCAATCAAAATGAAGAGGAGTGAGTTTCTCTGAATAGGATAAAAGAAGCATTAGCAAAGAAATAGCGTTTAATTTCTTTATATACAGTACAAAATGATGCTCTCATAAAGAAAGTTGTTTTGCTTTCAGTATGTAACCAGTTTCTGTTAAGTTGCTTATAGTTGAGTAGTGCTTTAGTAATATCACCTGTAGATCTCAGACAATTGTAAACTTCAGTGATTCAGATTTTATTTTTCCTAAAATAATAATTTTCTGTTGAATTTTCTAATGTAGTCAGGCAGGGTGGGACATGTATGTTATTATGGTTTATGTCTAGATGTCCCCGTTAAAACCTTGTGTGGTCTGTGGGCTTTTCAGAGGTGACTAAATCCAGAATTTGTATTGGTCTGTTGTGTAGTGCTGGGGTTGGAGGTATGAGTGCTACACTTGCCCTAGTGTGATCACCTGGAGACATTACAGAGAAAAGGGGACTGGCATACTCTTGCTCTTGGTTTTTGTGCTGTCTTCTGCTGGCATGAACTTTTTCCTCTCTGCCATATCGCTCTGCCTTAGAGCCAATTGACTATACACTAAATCCTCTATAAGTGTGAGCTGAATACACCTTTCCTCCTCTGTCTTTGGTTTTGGGGCATTTTATCTCAGCAATGAGAGGAAAGTAACTGAGACAACTGTAATCTTAGCTTCTATGGAGCCTGAGACAGGAGAATTGTAGTCTCCAAGCCAGCTTAGGCTTTTTAGGGAGGCCATTTGTGAAGAGTAAATAAAGGAACAAACCAAAGAGATGTGGTATAGCTCAGTGGAAGAATAGTTGCCAACCACACTTGGTACTTTCAGATGCCCTGGTACTTTCAAAGCACAAATACACACACACACACACACACACACACACACACACACACACACACACACACGACCACCACCGCTGCCACCACCACAACCACCACCACCACCACCACTGAAAACCTAATAAATTTAGTGTAATATATTAAAAAATAAATGTTAAATAAATGTTTGGGGTAGAATGAAAATGAAAAAAATCATTAAAATTACTCAGGGGAAATCAGGTTGTATCCTGCAATCATTATGTATTAGTGACTTTCAGTAAAATTTGATATGATAAATTCCTTGAGAAATTTGTCCACTGCTGTTTTTAGAAGAGTGGTGCTTACAATATGCCGTGTGTAGTCAGATATTGTGGGTTTAAGCTCCGTTTTGTTATTCACATCCTGCTCAGTCAATACATTATGATAATTAACTATTAAAATAATAGGTGACATAATTTATCACTAAAACTGACAGAAAAATTGTATTATTTTCCAGATCTCAAAATACTGATGAAAAATATACAAACATCGACATTCAAACTGGCTTATTTTCTTACAATAGACTTGATTTGTTTCATGATTTTTTTTTCTTTTTTCCTGTTATCCTGACTAAATAAATAGTTCTCTGTAAAGAAAAGAGCAAAGTGAAGGTTTTATTTTATCAGCTCTTCTATGGTTACATTAAGAAAAGGGATGGGTTTTTTTTTTTTCTGTCCCTCATTTCTGTTTCAAAGACAATTGAACATTGATACCAATCTGTGTTTCTGAAGCTTGTAGAAAAGAGAAACCATCCTGTACCACCAGTAACTACTGTTATCTTGTTTAAAATGTCAAGTATAAGTCAGCATAGAAAGAAAGAAACTGAGATAACATTCAAAGAGAAGTATATTAGAGCCAAAGATAGAGTCTGACTGTCTGAGCATGATCTTGCAGATAGGACACAGTAAAAGATTCAACAGAAACTAAAACATTTGGTGCCTTCTCACTTATCTAAACTTGTGATTTATAGCCATTTAAAATTTTTATATGTATGACTACATTATTTGTCTACCCTTGTGCCGTACTGATAAATAATTGAAAGGTGATTCAGCTACTTTAAACTGAATCACTTAAATCACTTTAGTTATAGCAATTTTTTATTATGTCTCCCTGTCGAGGTCTAGTCCCGGAGTCTCACTTTCTAGCTTCAAGGATTTTTTGTTTGTTTCTTGTGACAGACATTTATACATTGATATTTTTGTGATGCATAGTTATATGTAAAATACGTTATATGCTTTTCATTTATATCAGTAATATGGCTTATTGTTTATACTAAAGCCAAGTTTTCACTATTTCATGGAAAGAATGGAGAGAGTAAGGACATACACTGTTTTGTTCATTTCTGATTAACTCTTCCACCGTATACAAAATAAGCACACAGTTAGAGTTGGTAATATTTGTAATCCTGCTTGTTAGCAGTATGGTTTCACTTTCATGTTCATTATTATAATATATATCACTGAAATTTGAAATAAAGCAGGTTTTCGAGCAATTTTGTCAGCCTCAACCCCACAGCATGGTGTGCCAGGGATCGAACCATAATCCCTGAACTATTCTAAGCAGGCACTTAGTCCACTGAGCTATCTCTTCTGCCCTCCTATGATTTTTAATACGTTGTGCTAATGTTGCAGCACAAATTGCTATAGGAAATTCAATTTCAAAGTCCTTGAATAATTAATTTACTCTGTGTTCTCAGTAGCATCCAAGACAAGAGACATGCATTAGGGGATTAGAACAGGGGAGGCTGTGCAAGAGCTAGAATTTTTCAGCTGAATATAGGTCTAGGAGTAGTCTTGGATTATGCTTGTCTCAGGGTTCTTAGTGATCAAACCTACAGCAAATGAGTGAACAATAGTAATGGAGACATACAGGATAAGGAGAATTGGGTGGGTATCCGGGGGACATCCAGAGAGTTTCTGGCAGAAGACTTGTGGCCCAAACTCTACTGCTTGACTCCAAGATCAGCTTGCAAGTCTTGTGCAGCTGAAAGAGCAGCACTGGTACAGCACTAATTTTGGTTCTGATTTACAATAGCTGCAGGCTGGTGGTCAGAGAAGTTTTATCTTTCTGTTGTTGCCTGGGCTTTTATTTTTGTTGTTCATGTTGATTTGGTTTATTTTGTTCATTTCCTTATTTTCTCTATTGGAATGTTTTTAAATATTTATTTTTATTACTTTTAATAAGAAATTACAATGTGACATTTTCAAAACACATTAGTAATACATTACCAGTAATTGATACAATTCATATTGTTGTCCTCTTTGTAGTTATACAGAGCACAGATTATGGACATGATAAATTTTCTAGTGGTTATTAGTACAATAGATTTCTTCTCTTTGATCTAAGAGAAGGTAGTTGCATACATAGTCAAATGTTAAATAATTGCAGTGGGTTACTGTTGAAACCAGCAATGGTGAAAGCTGTTAGAGCTTTTTACAGCTCAGCATACTAAACTATCTTTACGTTTTATGCATCATGTTTAAACATTTCTGTTGGGTGGTTAAGGGCAAGTTAAAGCAAAACCTGCATAACAAAACATGTAGTTTTTATGTCTCCCAAGATCAGTTAAATCTCTTCAGGATTTACTTTAAACCATGTACTGTGCTTTGTAGAACTGTTGTCACTGTCAGCCATCTGGGTGAGTCACAGCCATTGCTTGACCAGTTTGCTCTCTATCAAAGTCCGTGAGAATGTTTTCTCTCTAGTTGATTCTCCTTAGGCACACTATATACCTTCAATCCATTTCCTTTGTGGTCCCTTAATCTCCTTGAACAGAAGATTTGGGAAATCACGGAGTTATAGGTTGTTACAGCAGAGGTTGTGTTCTGTGCTGAGTCCTCACTGACTTTGAAGGACTAGGGCCAAAATATTGGCTGTCCTTGTAGCCCTTCTTTTTCTCTAATTTTTCGTCTGTAAACTTATATGCTTAGCCCTTTAAATTTTTTATATGAGTGAACATTATATAATTTCTGTGGTTTGCTTTGATTTTATTTTTTTTTCCTTATTTATTTTCTTCTCCCTCATTTCTAGTTTCTCAAAGCTCAAATTATTTTTATTTCTCCATCCTTACTTCTGATATTTTTCTCCTTATTTTTGTATTTTCCCCTTATTTCTGTTAAATCATGCCCCCAGGGTAAATTGTTATTTGACACATAGCTATAGATTTTGCTCCTACAGTTAATGGGACAAAATCAATACTTATAATACCTCACATCTCCATCCTGCCCCTGCCAAATCCTGGGGTCAGTGAGGTGGAGGAAATCAGAAACCATACATGAATTTCATGAAATTATAACAGTGGAAGGAATGAAACAGAGGAATGAGGCTATAGGAAAAATAAAACCAAAAATAGTTTCTTAAATAAAATAAGAGATGATAACCAAAATGAAGGAATTAGTCAGTGAATCCAGAATATAAATAGATAAAAAGACAAAGGCTTAACATATGTACTTTTGAGCCAAGCACAAAGGCTTAGGAAAATGATGAATACTCTAAATTCCCAATGTAAGAAAGAAGCAGAATCCTGAAAAAATTTCAAATAGGCCAGGTTTGGTGGAAAACACTTATTATCTCAACCCTCAGGACACGAAAACAAGAGGAACAGTGAGAGTTTCAGGATGGCTAGAATGATAAAGCCAGCTCAAGAGCAGCCTAAGCCACACAGTAAAACTTCTCAGTATGACAAAACACATACATACACACATACACATATACATACAAATAGCACTCTGGGAGATTAAAAGTTTGAAAGTTTAAAAACCAGTTGAGAAGAAGCGAAGACAAAATATCAGGCCTCAAGACAGGATTGCAGTCAGGGATCATGAAAAGAAAAATTTCTTAAAAAGTAGCAAGAGACCATGGCAAGTTAGTCCAACAGCTGTAAGATGATGCAAAAAAGAACAAAATAAAATTTAGCAGTCACCAAAAAAAAATAGGGGTTGTGTCCATTTATTTATAAAAGCCTTGAGGTTATATCTCTTTTTAACTCATTGCATAAAAATACTATAACTTTTTAATCCATTCTTTGGTTTATTTTCCCCACCAGCATTTATATTGGCTGATTTCTTCTTTTTTTAATTATTTTATTTTTATTTTTTCTTGTTTCAGAACTTTGTTTGTTTATTTATTTCTTTATTTTTATGGCCAGCTCAGCCTGCCATGAGGGCAGGGCTGGTGCAGCATGTGGTGCCGGGGATCGAACTGCGGTCCGTGCAGCCGCCCAAGCTTTCCTAAGCAGGCGTTTTAGACCACTGAGGCATCCTGCCAGGCCCCCTGATTTCTTCTTTAAAACCATTTTTTTAAATGGAGTGAGAAGGAATCTCTGTGTTGCTTGCATTTGTATTTCTCAAATGATCAATGCTATTAAACATTTTTATGTATTTATTGCCATTTGTAATTATTTATCTAAGAAACTAGAAGAGTAAATAAGATCCAAAAGATACAGTAGATATACTGAAAGGGAAAGAAACTGTTCAAAATGAAAGAACTGGGATCAGGGAAAGAGCCAAAATAGAATTGAAAGAAAAGATATATATGTATACATTAGACATCTAAGATAACTGTACTACTAATTAGTATTAGTTCATTGGATATAACAGTGCTTATATTGTTTGGTCGAATTTGCATGTCTGTGGTAACCTCAGCAACTACTTTCAAGATAACAATATGCAATATAATAAGCATTGTTAATTTACAATCATCTTGTTTTGAAATTCTATATTTTATTGTTTTTTCTATCTTTTACATAACAAATAAAAGTAATCTGAAGAATAAAAATAATTTCCATTACAGAAAAAGAAAAGTAAATGCAGGTGTGGGTGAAAAATACATAAAAAGCTACTCAGAGAAGTAATTGTAAAAATCTTCCAAACATGGAAATAGGATTTGACATACAGTTAAGTGAAGCATGTAGAACTCCCAACTAGATGTGTGACCCCAAAAATCTACACCAAAGTTTATAATACATATTTGAGAAATTCCATACAAGAAAACAAGATAAAAAGGGTTTTTTTTTTTGGAGAAAATCAAACAAATCATCTATAAAGAAAAGCCCACAAGAATATCAGTGGCCTTCTTAACCCAAATACTCAAGGTAAGCATAGTGTGAAGTATTTCAAGTCCTAAAAGCAAGCAAACACAGATTCATGTAACCTTACAGAGTTATCTATATATAGATGTAACATGCTTCTATGACAAAGAACATCTGAAGATACAAAACCATCTCTCCCAAATATTCTGAATTTTATTCTAGAAAGAGATAATGAAGACCAAAATTTCAAAGACTAACCTATACAATAAATCTTCCAGGCAAGGCAAGTAATTAAATAGAAAAGAAGGAGAACCAAATATAGAAAAATCATATGACAAGTATAGGTCAGTACATATCATTTATAACCATTGATTTAAATACTTTAAATTCACTAATGAAGAGAGACAAGACAACAGAATGGATCAGGAAACAAGATCCAACAGTATGTTGTATACACCAAACTGATGGGTTTCCATCAACAGATTTAATTGAAATATCATAGCCTGAAAGTCAAAGAATGCAAAGCAATATTTCACTGAAAAAAGAAATTAGAGTATAGGAGGAGTAGTTTTTATGTTTCCAACATAATGTATTTCAAGACATGACTGATCAAAAGAGACAAAAAAGATAATTACATACTTGATTAAGGAAAACTCCAAGGTGAGGAGAAAATGATCATGTAATCATTCATCTATATCTATATCTATATCTATATCTATATCTATATAGTATTTTTAAGGGACTTAAAAAAATCAAACAAACACTTACATATATATATTTATCATGGGACATGTCAATACCTCACTACCAAATAGACTACTTAGGCAAAAAAACAATAACAGCAAAAAAATTAGAACTCAAATAAAAGATGGAACAAATGGATATATAGAAAGTTCGCAGTTTGTTCTACTAACATTAGAATACACATTATTATAAGCTTCACATGGGAAATTCTCCAAAATAGACCACTTAATAGTATATAGAACATGATTAAAGAAATACAAAGAAATTCAAATTATCCAACGTATTATCTGACCATAATACAATGAAATAGAAATAAGTGACGAAGTAAAACAAAAAACTCTTTAAACACATGAAAATTAAATAACACCATGCATGTTATTTAATGTGAGTCAGGAATAAAATTAAAGAAGAAATTAGTTTCTACAATTAAATGATAATGTCAACACATTAACCAGAACTTTTGGAGTCTACTGAAAGCAATCCTTCAGGAAAAATTCGTTGCATTTAATTCCCATATCAAGAAAAGAAAATAAGTTTTAGTATACTACCTAATATTGAACCTCAAGCTTTAGAAAAAGAGTAAGTCAAAGCACAAGTTCATATGAGGAATGAAGTTTCAAGGATCAGAGCAGAAATTAATGTCAGACACTTAAAAAAAATCAGCAAATTAGTTGGCTCTTTGAAAGCTTTACTAAAATTTGTAACATTTGAGTCAGCCTTTATTTTAAAAACAGTATTAAAATCCAAACAATTAAGAATGAAAAAGATAGGGCTTGCAAGATAGCTCAGTGCACTAAGCACCTGTTTAGGCAAGCACAGGGACTGGGTTTCGATCCCTAACATCAAAGGCCGCACCAACCCCACCCCAGGGTGTACTTAGCCAGCAAGGTGGAATCAGATGTCGTAGCATGCACCTGTAAACTCAGCACTGGAGAGGCTGAAAACAAGAGGATCACTATGAGTTGTACAGTGAGACCCCCCCCCAAAAAAAAGAGAGAGAAAAAAGTGAATTTGAAACAGATCCTGCAGAAATACCTTTTCTGAGAAATAACTAAAACATTCAACCACATTATCTTCCATGATAGAGCCAACTACCTTCACTGGAAGAATGATAGCCTTCTTAACAAATGGTACATGAAAAAATGGCTTTCCATATGCAGAAGATTAAACCTAGAATGGTATATCTTACTGTACAATAAACTAAAATCAAAATCAACCAAAAATTTAAATGCTAAAGCAGAAATACTAAATGTGAGGGGAATATCAAATAAGGAGCCTTCTTGACAATATAGGTATAGGCAAAGACTTTATGAAAAAAAATCTTTTAGGAAATAATACAAATACTCGAGAAATGGGATGTGCTCTTCTCAAAGAGTTTCTCCTCAATGAAAGATACTACCAACAATAAAAAGACAATATACAGAATTAGAAAATTTGTTGCCAGCTATTCTTGAGATGATAGTCTAACATCTAGGTTATAAAACTGCTTCAAAAAATTTCAGATCTTCCAAATTAAAAAAACCATATTTCAAAAATGGGCTATTGAAATGAGTAGACATTTCTCAGATGAAGAGATATAAATAGCAAATATATAGTAAGGGTTCAATATCACTGATCGTTTAAGAGATGCAAATTAATATAACACTGAAATTTCATCTCACTGAGATAGAATGGTTACACATGCTGGAGGAGCTTTGTGGAAAAGAAATCCTTCTCTACTGTTGGTGGAAATATAAACTGGTTCAATAACTGAAAATTAGTGTTGAGTTTTCTCAAAGAACTAAAATGGATTTTTCAACTTAACCCAACTATTTCCCTTCTTGCTGTCTTTTTCAAAGAATTAAAAGACTGATATGACAGTGATACATTCAAGCACATGCTAATGGCAACACAATTTTTAATAGCTAAGTTTGTTAGCAGCCCAAGTGCCTATATGTAGAAGAATGGAATATAAGAATGTGGCATGTTTATGCAATAGAGTACTACTCTGTTATAAGGAAAGTACATTTAAAGCATTTTTAAGTAAAAAGTTGCATTTCAAATTATTCTCTTATGTGGAATAAATCAGACATACTTGTTTAAATCTCACACTGTTTTTCTCATGAGAAACTGTTCTAGTCAGGGTTTTACTAGAGGAATAGATATAATACAAGTAACAGATACAACACAAGATGTGCCAGTCCCAGAGTCAGATGGGGAAGCATACTGAGAGTGTCTGCACACTGCCAACTGAAGGATTCAGTCCCAAGGCTTTTACATTCACTGTAATGTTCCATCCTTAACGGTCTCTACCAGTCTTAACCAGTTTCTACCGGTTCCTTAGAGTCTCTGCAGGTTAATCATTGTGTCTGCAAAGCCAGAAGAATCTGCTACGGAAAGCTGAAGGGTCCAAATTAGAAGCTTAAGAGCTGTGCAGGAAGCCAGGAGATAAAGTCCAAACTGAGTTATTCTGGAGCATGGGCCTCATGGCTCATAGTGTGAAACAGCAGGCACTGCGACCAAATGGATAAAATCTATTGACCACTAGGCATCCAGCCAAGCTGGCACATTGTTATCAACCACTACAGAAACTGAAGTGTAAATAAGGACCAAAGTGTATAATAGATACTGAGAAATATGAAGAAAATGTGCAGATTGGAAAAAAGATGAGAGAGGAGAAGGGAAAAAGGTAATAGAAGGAAAAAAGGAGAGAATGCTTTTGTAAGAGAGGAAAAGGGGGTTTTAGGCAGGAATTCTCTATGGTGAACATTATCACTGTGTAGGTCTAAAAAGTACCAGTGGAAATGGGAAAATACAGTGCTTGTCAGAAAAATACTATGTTTTGTCTCAAAATTCATACTTGTCTTCTATATATTATAGCAGCAATCTATTATTGAATTGAGTTTGAGGACTTCATTATATGCCATTTACTTTGTACCATATCTATTTTTTTTTTCAGGTAATTGTCATTAACATAAACCACTATGGCCCTGTAATCCACACTAAAATCTATTTCTAGTGTTGATAAACTAAGTTATATTTCTTTTCTTATCTTTTTTTTTTTTTTTTTTTTTTTTTGGTATTTTAGGGAAAAGTCTACAAGGTGTTCAAGGTCTCACTATTGTATCAGACTTATAGTGGTCTGCCTGTTTCCACACTCCCGTCTCAACTGTTATCTCAGTTGCCTCTGGGACAGGCCTGACATAGTAGGCCTAGGGATCAAATCCACAGCCTCTGACCCTGTTTGCAGGTGCTTTAATCTGCTGAGCTATTTGGCTGGTCCTTTATATTTCTTTATAAATTACTAATAGTGTGATTCACAATTATAGTATCTTAGATTGTAATGTAATTTAGTAAATATTTAGACCTGCTACATAGTTAACTGATTATTAATTACTTTTCACCTGCTTTCTATTTTTGTAAAATTTTAATGTGGACACAAATTTGTAACTAACTCATTTTTCATTTCAAAACCATTCAATTTGAGAAAGTTTTTGGTCAGTTCATTGTCTCCTGTGGTTTTCATTTATTTGGAAAGATATTTAAAGTAAGTGGGAAATGTTTCCTGTATTACACCGACAAACTGTCCCACTCAACTTAGCCCTCACTACCAATTTTATTTATGTAAAATATTTCTGGTAAGAACAAGAATGTCACACCTTTGCAGAACTGTTAAAACCAAGTGTGTATATAGGGGTCATAAAAGCCCACAGTACATTCTCTTTGTGGAACTATATGATATCTATAGTCCTATCTGGTTCTCTAACTTATCATTATTAGTTTTCTTTTGGTCACTGTCATTGTTCTAATTCTATGTGTTAATTATTTAGTTTTCAACTAGTCTTCAACATTCTTACTGCAAATATTTTTAAGTACTTTGTATAAGTTTCTTTTGTAAATTTTTCAATGATAAATATAAAGCATTCTTGATAAATTGTAATATATCCATCAGATACTTATAATTAATATGAGTAGCATTGTAGCACATGTGATTGGTGTTCATGAAATTTGCATATATTCATTTATTGATGTATTAAATACTTATTGAAATACTAGTGGGTTGTAGGCATTTGGAAATAAGTGACTGGAAGACTATATTGCTTTTACGTCCTAGTCACGTAAGTACAATAATATATATATATATATATATATATATATATATATATATATATATACATGTGTGTGTGTGTGTGTGTGTGTTCTTAGACACACAAGAAATTGAAAATAGATCTGTGGTGGCATGATGCTAGATATTAAGTAAGTGTAGCATTAGTGTGTTAGTCTAATTTTAGAGAATGAATACAGGTTAGTTGTCTAGATACATATATATATATATGTATATATATATATATATATATATACATATATATATATGGGCAATAAACATGATAGTATGTCTCATCTCTTCTGATATTATTTTGCATGTTTAATTTGCTTTTCTAAGGCTAAATGTATGGGAAAGCAAAATTACAACAGAATGGGTTGAAGACTTACCCTCAGTTTCATCTATTAGAAAGTTATCTCAATGCTTTTTTTGTGTGTGAGTCTCTCAAAGCTTTCAGCAGCCCCTGATTTAGATGTATGGAGAAAATACTTCTATAGTTGTCATGTCACATAGAACACATTGTCTTATAAAAAGAGAGTTGGCGCCAGCAATATTGCTCAGCCGACTAAGTGGCTGCTTTGCCAAGTGCAGGGACCAGGTTTTTTCCCCGGTCCCCCATGTTGTGCTGGCCCCACCCCTAGGACACACTGAACTGGTGATGGAGTCTGGGTGTGGTGGTACATGCCTGTAATTCCAGTGTTGAGGAGGCTGAAAACAGTAGAATCACTATGAGTCGGACCTGCGTAGTCAGATCCTGTACCAAATACATAATACATACATACATACATACATACATACATACATACATGCAAAATAAAATAGAGGGCTTGGGAGATAGCTCAGTACAATAAATGCCTGCCTGGCAAGCAAAAGGCCTGAGTTCAATCATTCCCTGGTTCTGTAAATTAAAAAAAATAATAAATTAAATAAATAAATAAATAAATAAATTACGGGTTGGATATATAGTGGTTTTTAACATGAGTTTTATAACTATTTTATATGAGATTAAAGTATAGATTTTATGGTTATTGTTTGATTTTGGAAGATTAATCAACTTTTCTGTGTAAAATGAAGTGATCAGAAAGATGTTTTTGCTCTCAATATACAGCTCTTATTAATGCTATTATTCTGACAGATTTAAAAACTATAGCCAAGGTGACACAGTTGTTGCTATCAACTGGTTTTCCCTGTGTGCTGATAGCTGGACTGCCTTACTGTCATTAACAATATAGTAGCCAATTCTAGGAGAACTGGGTACTGAGCTGAATATATTGTGTCATCCCTTCCAAATAAACAGCAGTGGTTGCATCCTGGGACAAAGACGAAGGTCAACAATTACTCAAATTCAGAAGGTGTCACTGGAAAGGAGACAGTGTGATAGAATTAATAAAATGAGAATATTCATTTATAAGGATGGAAGTTATATTCTAAAAATCAATTTTTTCCATGCCGCTCATTATTTGCACTCTTTTATTTGGTATTAGAATGACGCAACTTGCAACTGTATATTGGTATTCCTAGAAAATAAGTAGACATTAAGACAAACTAAATGTTGGTCTTTGTTAAGTAAATATAGTTATAACTCTTATTTCTGATAACAGTACAACTGTATTCAATAGTGAAGTTTAATGGTTGCTAGTAAGAATCGAAGAAATGAGCAACCAGAGAATGACAAGACAAAAATTGAAAATATGATTCTATGAAGCATCAGAGAAAGTAGAGAAATGCCAGAGTTGGAAACCTTTTGAGAGGTAACAGAAATTAATCATTTTGAATAATAATAACAGTAGAGACTAGAGAAGGAAATGGGGTGGGGGGGAAGCAGAATAGAGAAAAAAGTGAAAAAGAAATAGATTAAAAAGGAGAAAAGAAAAAGAAGTAAGAAGAAAGAAGACCTTAAACTCCCTAAACCAATGAAAGAAAAAGAAAGAAATGAACTGCAACCTCTCCCCTCCAAAAAATCCAGTAAAATTGTTTAGTCTTTTAGATGAATAGTTTCTCTCCAGAATATGCAGTCTTGGGATTCAGAAAAGTCCTGTTTTTCTCCACCTACATTGCAGCCTGAGCTTTTGTGTCCCCTGTGCTTCTGAAGTCCTTCTCCCTTCACACCCAGACTATGACAACACTTCCAGTCAACCCATGCCCCTCCTCACACTGGGAACCTTACAATGGCCAAAGTAGTTGGTCCCTGTTTTCTCCTGAGTGTAGATTGCAGGGTATGGTGCAAACAAATTCTAGGCATTAATGTGAGCTTCCTCTGAGACTCCTATGCACTGAGCTTGGATTCTGACCATGAAGAGGGTAAGGCTCATGTCCTCCCGAACCGATGCTTAAACATCTCATAGTAATCTGTGTTGAATCCTCTCCCTCTTCCAGTCACTGTGGAAAGGTAACCCTGAAAACACTAAAGTGAGTTTTCTTTAGCTATTCTGTGACTCAGTCTTAACACTTTCTCAAAATGGCCCTTTCTTAGACTCTGGCAGGATGGCAAGTACTACATTGGATTGTTTCTCCAACTGTATCATTTCATGAATGACTCTTTTTTTTTTTTTTTTTTTTTTGGTAAAATCCCTATGCTGCTTTTATGGTATACGGGAGTAGTAGAATTTACTTGGTGCTAACACTGCTGGTTGGGCTTGTACTTTTTCTTTGGTCATCTTACCCAATGGGCTTACGTACTTTCACTGGACATTGACCTTTTCCATGATGAGATGAGTCAGTTGCTTGGCATTTCTACTACCTTATTCTTATGGCAAACAAAATGCAGGGCTGGTGTGACTTTAGCTGGTGGATATGGCCAGGAAACAGAATACATGGTTACACATTTGTTTAGGGGCAGAAGTTTGGAACTTGTATCTTCCAGAAGTCTGAGGCTCCTTTGTCAGTGATACATACACATGAATATGTACCTAAAACTACATTTCCTTTTTAAAGATCACACTGATGTTCAGCACAATTTATATAATTATCTCAGTTTGATTACCTTTTTGGCACATGGAAATCTTTTCTTTTTTTTTCCCCTCTTGCAGTGCAGCATTTGTACTGAGCACTTATTTGTTGTTTAAAAAAAGGTAACACGTATGTCAGCTCATTCCAATGTGTTCCCAGAGATCTCCCAAATTAGTTGTCTACTAATATATTTGGTGATACAAAGGGAGCCTTATCATAAGATAAAGAGGACCCTGTATAGGGTTGTCTGATTGATACAGAGTTCTCCCTGTAGGAATGCAGTGTGCTATAAGAAGAAACCTGGAGATTTCTTTTTTAAAGCATTAAAATTTTTTTTTAATTTAAAAAAATTTTTTTTAAATTAAATTTAAAAAATTAATTAAAAAATTAATTTTCTTTATTACTTTTTAATAAGAGATAATATGAGTTTCAAAACTTGTTAGTAGCACACTCACAATAATTGATACACTGTACATTGAGGTTCTCACAAAAGTTATACAGAGCACAGGGTGCACACATGACAAAGTTTCTAATCAACATTGGCTCAGAAATAAAAGAAGAAAAAGAAAAAGTTTTTTTCACTTTGAACTAGGAGGAAGTAGTTGTATATACATAGTCCAATGTTTCATAATTCCAGTGGGTCACTGGTGATACTGGCAATGTTGAGGGATATTGATTTAAGCCTCTTACAGCTTACCATACTAACCTAGCTCTGCATTTTATGCCTCGTAATAAAGTTTTTCTGCTGGGTGATCAAGAGCACAACAAAGAAAGACCTGTCTTTTTTTTTGAGACAGGGTCTCACTATGCAGTTGAGGCTAGCCTTGAGCTTACTTTTGTAGCCCAGGCTGGTCTCGAACTTGCACCAATCCTCCTGCCTCAGCCTCCCAAGTGCTGGGATTACAGGCATGAGCCACCATGCCTGGCTCAAAGCAAGACCTGTCTAACAAAACTTTCATCATTTGTATTTTCTAAGGTCAAATCTCCTCAGGATTAACTTTGGAACCATATACAGTGCTTTGTAGAACTGTTGTCAGTGTCTGCCATTGGGACGAGTCATGGCCATTGCTTGACCAGTTTGTTCTCTGTGAAAGCTGAGAGAATGTTTTCTTCCCAGGTGGCTCTCCCTAGGCACACTTTAGCATACTTTTAATGTAGACAATAGAGCATAGGCAAACACTCTCTCAGGATGGAGCCACATGCATTTTAGGTTCCACATAAAGGACAGTGTGTTTGGAATTCTGAGAGTAAGGAGACAAATGTTAGGAGATGAGTCATAAGTAGGAATGTAGTTGGTGTATCATCAAAGTCCTAAGATATTTGGATCCTACCCAAATTTTCCATGCATCTCAGGTGGTAGTAACCTGTATGTAAACTTTTAGCTAGATATAAAATTAATAGTTTCTTATAAAAACCTTTCTACTACAGAGGGTCATGCAGGTTCTGTTGCTAAATACATAATTCTAGAATGTGAGAATTACAGCCTTTTTCCTAAAATACCTATTTCAGATAAACCATATTTTCAAAAGAAATATAGCTATTTAGCATTAGTAAGTTTGTGTAACTCCTTGACAGTTTTTAGAATTTGTAGTGTCAGTTTATTAATATGCATTTGTACCATGCCTATGTTACAGTTATTCATAAGAATATCAGTATGTTTCTCACATTGAGGCTTTTACATGTTATTCTTTTATGCAAATCTACTTAATTATGTTTTGGAAAGAAATCGTATTTGTACATATGTTTATTATATTGGAGCAATTAGAAGTTACTGGTATTCCTCTGTTCTTTAAAATTATTTGGGGGCCTGGCAGGATGGCTCAGTGGTCTAAAGCGCCTGCTTAGGAAAGCTTAGGTAGTTGCAGGGTCCACGGTTCGATGCCCTGCACCACATGCTATGCCAGCCTTGCCCTCAGGGCAGGCTGAGCCAGCCATAAAAATAAATAAATAAACAGAAGTTCTGAAACAAGAAAAAAAATTATTCAGAAATCACAGCCACAATATAACTATAAATATAAGTCATGCAGGTACTTTTTCAACAAACAGTTCCTATAATGTGAGGTGTCAGTGAGCTAAATAAAGAAGAGTTACTATGACAAGTGAGAGGATCAGTGTTGTGCAACTGACATGATCTTGTATTTTGTTAGTCATTTGGGCCGTTATAATGGTAAGTTTTCACATGCTTTGAAGAATTTTTGTAGGCTAAAAGAAAATTGTCACTGCTAGTTATAACCAAATAAGAAAAAATTATAAAAATATACTTTAACTTTTTTATAGGTGGTTATAAAAAAGACCTTTAATCGTTCCACAGCTTATGTCAAGATATATATTTTCCCATTAAACTTTTCTGTCATACTTAAAACAGAATTACATTATAGCTTTTGAACTAGCTTGGCAGAGAAGTTCTGTCACACAAAGATCCTAGTAACAAACGTACAAAGCTAACTTACCATAGTAGCTTAAATTAAATGTTTTAAATATCAGTTGGTATTCTCAAATTCTCCGGTCATGCAAGAAGAGGTGTAATGTAATATTTATGAGCTTTGCTATTATTCTTCTTCAAAACTTGCATAAGTTTCGTGCTTATAAACTGAGAAAAGTCTGTAAGTCTCAGTTTAGCGTTATGTAAATGTTCCTAAATTTAGAGTTATGAGGACCTGGTCACCATTCATCAGGATCAAGACATGTGGTAATATTACTGAACAATTATAGCAGAGATGCATGGAGAGAGCAAACTGTATAAATGCATTCAGTGGAGACTACCTTGTACTGTATTTTGTTTGAGGCAGTTATGGTGATTAATGAACCACTTTATCCAGCTTTCATATCATGCTTTTTATCCATATTAAAGGACTATCTTTTTTGACATTTGTTCAGTTTGCTGAGACCATAATGATTCAGAATTGGCTAGCAGTCAGTTGCATATACTGAAGTTCATGGATTGAATTATGTAGTGAGGCCTTCTAATGTAGCACAGACTAACACCTAAACCTTGTTCTGTGCTCAACAGACTTCTTTTATGTTGTTAGTTCTAGTGAAACCCAGGACAGCATGATGTATTAAGGATTTTATGTCTTGTCACCCAGAGGTTTTCACTTTTTTATATCATTTTTTATAACTTGAATTTTCCTAGAGATGCATACATGGGTATTTTCAGTGCAGTAATGCTATCCTATTAAAAAGAGTAGTCTTTCAAACACTCAGTGTGAGGCCCTTGTCCTTCACAAAAACAGCAGGCATGAACATGAGCGCAGTGGCCCTGTTGACTAGTACCCTGAATCATAGCCCTATTTCATGATCACTTCACCAAATTTCTTGACAGAACTAGGATAAGTTTTGATGACTACTATATAGCTTGTAGTAGTTCTGTTTTTTTTTTTTTTTTATGTAGCAGTTCCGATGTTAATAAGTGAAAGAATATCATTATGATTAGTATCAGCTCTAATTTTTTAATAATAGTTAATATATTTATTGATATTTTGAGATAAGGTCAGTCTTACCTTGTAATTCAGGCTGGTCTTGAACTCACTATGCAGCAAAGGTTGTCTTTGAGCTTGCAGTCTTCCTCCTCTGTCAGCCTCCCAAGTGCTGGGATTAGAGGCATGTGCCAGTACATCTAGCAGCTCTGAGACATTTAAAATCATGGTGAGATTCTTGAGATTATTGACAGAACCCTATTAATATTGCAAATTTAATTATTTTTGCTCTATTGGACGGTGTAGATATGTTTAATAATTATGAGAAATTCTGCCATTTACCTTCATAGAGCTAGATGTAAACTGTGAAAGCATTATTATTTTATAAATAAATTTATGTTTATAGCATGTCATGATTTGTCAAAATGACATTGTTTTATACAAACATATTATACCTTTATTATTTTCTGAATTATAAAAATTACCTAAGCAAACTCAATTGAGAAAAAAAGTGAAGAAGTATCTTGGCACTTGCTACTAAGGTCAAATAGAGACACAAATAATATAACACTCAATATTCAAATCTGATTATTAATTGAAATAATTTAATGAGAATACATTTTTGTATAAGTACTATGGAAAATACAACTTTGGGGTGGTAAGAGTTACTACTACCTGGATTTTTTAATCTTTTTTTTAAAACCCTGTAATCTCACAGTGTTTTGAGGGATATTGGCATGTGTGTTGACTTATTCACACTCTGAGTGAGTCTAAATGGAAGGTGTAGTGAGGGAGTTCATATTACACATGATGATACTAAAATGCAAATGAATACATTTTCTCTCATTTAAAAAGCAGATAAAGTGTTAATTTAGGGGGGCAGGGACATAGCTCAGGGGCACAAGTGCCTGTCTGACAAGTGCAAGGTCCTGAGTTCAATCCCTGGTTCTTGGAAAAAAAAAAAAAAAGTTCCTTTTGGATGAACTAACTTATGTACTTGAACAGTGTAAGACCCTGCCCTCCACTAATTATATAGTTTATGCAAATAACTATAGAGAATATTTATTTAAAATTTTAGCACCTCAGTCAGTTTTGTCAGAATTCAAATGTTAGACTTGACTGCTATTCATTTTTTTTCTCAGTGTAGAAGAGAAGGGATGTTTTTTCATGAAAGTGAGCATTTCATGTTTCATTCTAACCTTTCTACCTTCTGGGTTTTCCAGGTGTGGTCCTGTGAATTGGACTGACAAAGGAAAGATTAGCAGGAGAAAAGAAAACATGTTCATTAGCACATGCATAGCACATGCATCAGCACATTAGCACATGCATCAGCAAGGGTCACTTGAGTGACCCTTGAGTACTTGAGTGGGTGCCTGTTGCTGGGGCCAAGAACAAGAATTTTTGAAGTAACAAGAAAAGGACTAAAGCAGCAGAATGAATAAAGGAAATACACAGAGAAATTTTTTCAAGACACAACTAGTCAGTAAATTGGTTCCATAGATATTTCTGGTGATATCTGTGGCCTGATGAACATCTAAAGTTTTTCAGTAGAAAAAGGAGAAAGAACACTTTTGTAAATAAAGACTTTGCTTTCATCTACTGCTCAGTTGCTTTCATTTCAAAATGATCCTTATGCTAACATGGCATTTTATGAGGGAGGATACCATATTTTGATTCGTTTTATACATTAATAGTATCATGGAGTTATATATTTCCCCATTATACTCTCCTTTAAAAAGTTTTTACATTAAATTCATTGTAAAATAATTTCTTAATCACTAAGCATTATTCATTGCTTGTTATTTAAAGTAATAATTACCAAATCAATTTTCTCTTAAGTTTTGCATCTTAATCTTTTGATTCTACATAATTTTAAGCATGCAATAAGAAACTAGTTATAAAATTTGTCTTCTGCTGGTTTTTGTTGAGTCTTAACATTTTAAAATGTGTTAAGTACCATGAATAGATTAAATGCTAATTAAGGAAAGATCAGCTTCTAAGAAAGTAATTGCAATTTACTCTTACCATTAAATAAACAATTAAACCTTTCCAGAACTCCTCAAAGTGTCTAGAGGAGAATACAAGGAAATGATGAGATTCACAATCAAATTTTTTCTTGCCTATTAATGATATTGATCCACAGCTTACGCGAAAATAGTCTAAGCATACTGCGTTTTAATTTCTATTATTTTTTTCTTATTAGGAGTCTTTCATTGAAATTGACAGGAGATGTGGACCAGGAATCCAGGTGTTCCCATGTCAGCCGTGTGCCCAGCAGTCCATCCACAGATTGGCCCCTGCAGAGTGTAGAAGAAAACGGAGGCCTAGATTCTCTGCCATTCAGGCTGATGTTACAGGACTGCACAGCAGTGAAGACGCTTTTGCTAAAGATGAAGAGGGTTCTCCAGGAGGTAATAGTTTACTTTAAGATGAATTCTTTTCAGTGGTAGTGGACAGTGAAGTCTCCAGATTTGTTCCAACCCTGCTCTGTCAGTAACTAACTGCATGGCATTGGGCAAGAGTCAGGTCTTCTGTGCTTCACTTTCCTTATCAGTCAGATGAAAACTTTGGAGTTCTGGTTTGTAAATACGTACTCAGAATTTCAAGTCTAAAACTCTAAGGTTATATGAAAGAACAAGTTGGTGCCTAGTTTCCTCTTATTTCTCACGTAAGGAGTAAGTACCATCAGCCCCTATGGTAAGCATGTGTGCTGCTATGCAGTCACTAAGAATCAGTTGGGTGGCCCTGCAGCTCTATTTGTATGACAATGTACCTTAGTTTATTAATTTTTGCCCCAATCATTATTAATCAGGAAAGTCCAGTCTGATTCATGACTGATTTCATGTAGTGAATGTGTTTGTCCTTCTATAGCCTATACTCAAATGGCAAGCAAGTCAGGGAATGTGTGAGGGAATGCTCCAGATTATCATTTTTCCCCAGGAATCAGAGCTTCTTTATAATTCAAGTCTGCTGTGATACTACTTTTAAAATGACACTTACATTCTTTGGCAATTTCTGCTGTTACTTAATAGGTATATAAAGGAATGGCCAAAATTGTAAAAGAATTGCCTCCAGTAAATGGGAGTTCAAAATATCAACCTAAAATTTGTGACTTCTAGATTTTTTGTTATTAGTAGGATATATTTATAGAGTTAGAGGAAAATATGCATTACTTGGAAGAAATAATAACATGACTATGTTAGTAATGATAGCTAATATTTTTAACACTTCCATAATAATAACATTATTAGTAGCTGCTGTTGGAGACAGAGTGAATTAGCATTTATAAACAAACATTTGAAGATATCTTTATTATATCTCATCTTGGTTACATCAGTTAGGTAGTCTTCGGGCTTGGAATCTATGATATAACAGAAACAAATAAAAGGCTTTCACCTGATGATAACTCCTAGAGCTTCAATAATTCAGTGACTGCACAGTTTTAAAATAAAAAAATATGTTGTGTACACTTGTAGTTGAAATATATTTTTAAAATCTCATGGTGCTGAAAGCTCAGCTCTTCTTCATTTGCTATTGTCTATACTTTCGAACCCAGACTCATTGTATCACTGTGATGCAAGTACTATGCAATGGCTGCTTTATGTCACCTACCTGTGTAAATTAATTTATATCATTTTTACAGTTCAGAATCCAACATGTGGGAGTGTTTATGCTATATTGGCAAAGTCTGAAAACCACAGCTCTTAAAAAATTGTTGCCATTCCTATTAAATACTTACCAGTAGAATACTTACTATATGTATAGCAGCATGGTTTCTATTCAAACAAGATACAAATGGATAACTTTGAATCCCCCCACCTTTTGCTTAACATGCAGTATGGACCTCTTTGAACAAGGCAAACCTAATGTCATCTATTGTATTAAAAGATATTAATCTCCACTCTGTAACGTTCAACTGTTCAGCTTTATACTGCTCTTTGGGCTGCAAAATCAATACAAGTAAAAAGGGAGTAGGAAGAAATGACAAACAGTATCAAGAGGCTCTCTTAAAGCTTCAAATTTTGTAATTTTAAAATATTCAGTAGTATTCAGAATTTATTGAGTTTGTGTTGATACTTCTGTTTTATTCACCAAAGAAATAAGAGGATTGATTTTTAAAGGTCATGTTCAGTGACCAATAATTGCCTGTCTGTGCAGCAGAAAGAAATCAATCAAGTTGATATTCTGCCCTAAACTCTCCAGCTCGTTTTCTCAGCTTCACACCTAAGTGCATCACCTTAAACCATGCTTAACTTACAAATCCAGACAATAAACAGCAAGCTCAGAGTTCCACCTAACATAAACTAACTAATCCCGGGGCAAATTGCAAAGCCAGTCAAATCAGCCCCCACTCACTGTCAAAACCAGTGAGAATAATCCAATTGAGAAATACTGCAGGACCTGACTTTTTAAAATAAACTTAGCCATATAGTTAATACTGCCTGTTGTATTTTAATGAATGGAAATATTAGTGATAAGGGAGAAAAATATATTTATGTATATTTGAAGTTTAGCTTGGCTAACCGTACTGCCAATTTCTGCTAGTCTTTTGAAAGTAGCAGTTAATGCTTACATTTTTTCCTATTATTCTCACTTTTTAAATTTTTACTTCTTAAAACTTGTTTTTTGTTTTTAAACCAATTTAGCAGGTTTATTTCTGGTAACATGAACAACTAATTTGAAGATAACATCCTGCAATACAACCTTTGTTCAATTCCTGTTACTTTGCACAAAAAATTTAGTATCATTTTTTATTTGTATTCTTTAAAATTTTTAAAAATAAAAATGACTTTTAGTGGGAACAGAGTAAAAACTAAACTTTACAAAGAGTAAAAAAATCAATTTTACAAATTACTAATATTTTAAGGTATCACATTCCAAACTTTTTCAGAAATTTTTATTGGGTGATAACAAAATACTAAATCCCATTAGTTTATTCATCATTTTCTTCATTTTAGTTATTTCACCATTAACTGAATTGCATTATTCTTTGTTTAACTTTCTTAGTGTAAATTAAATGGTTCGCCAATTAGTAATTTCTCCAGTTTGTACTGTCTTCATGGCAATATGAACTAAGCTAACCCGGTCTGTGAATCATGTTTGTCATCCTGTTCTGTGATACAGATTTTCAATTCAATGTAAAAAGTGAATATAATAGAGAAAATGAATGTGACAAGAGGTTGCCAGTGGAGCACCTCATGGAGGAATCCAGGTAGAGAGGTTGTTAGTGCTAAGGCATGGCTCTAAAGAGTCTGCTTCAAGCCGGGTGTGGTGGTGCACGCTTGTAATCCCAGCACTTGGGAGGCTGAGGCAGGAGGATCGGTGAGAGTTCGAGACCAGCCTGAGCTACAAAAGTGAGCTCAAGGCCAGCCTGAACTGCATAGTGAGACCCTGTCTCAAAAAAAGACAAAAAAAAAAGAGTCTGCTTCAATAAGCCCAAACCTTTGGATATGGAGGCTTTCCAATGCATTCTTCTATGTGTCCTGGATTAGAAGCCCTGGATTAAGATACTGCACTTTAGACTGCATTAGACACAGTCTAAACCTTTCTTACGGAAAAGATGCTCACTCTTAAATACTTTTCAGATCCGCCCATCTCTCTTTGTCTAGCTGCTTCTATGTGAGTGATGTCCCATTTGAGGCAATTACTTCATAATTGCTCCTTCTATGTAATTGTTTTCTCTCCCAACAAACCAGTTCCTGCACTGTAGACCAAAAATGAATATGAGATGAGACCCCTCTTGCATAAATTCTGAATGTTTCCTAATTCCCTTTTGTGTCCTTAGCTGTCTTTCTGTCACACATTCTCTGACAGCCTGCATTTTCTTGCAGTCAGCTGTGTTTGGCCCTCCACACTGTAAGGATAGATATCCTTTTCCAAGAAGACTCTGAGAAAATGTATGTAGAGAATGAGCTTATCATCTCATTCTCTATTTTATCTCTTTAGTGATATTTGCTGCTTAATAAAATAAGCAAAAACATTCCATTCCATTTCCAGGCTACCACTAAGTAATCACTAGTAGGATAAAAATGAAAACTTGAGTGCTCATTCAAATCAGAATGAAATAGACACATAGCAAGATTTTTCCCTTTGAAAGTCTAAAGGAATATGCTCTTGCTCAGAGGGTGATATAGAGACAGAGTTATAATTAATAGATTTTATCAGTCAAACACCTTACATATTTAATTTAATCAATACTGCAAGGAGTAGATATAATCTCCTGAAACTTTTTGAATTTTTCTATGGAGTAAGTGAATCCTTCATTTATTAATTGTATTTTTGGAATTACCCTATAAAACTTCACAATTAGAAAAAGAAATAGGAACATAGATATAGGCATTCCCATATGTAGACAGGCCTTCCAAACACAGAGGGGTTTTTTTTTGTTTGTTTTTTATACCCCATTATTATAGTTCCAGAGTAAAAGAGTAAATATATGTCATTATGAAATCCAAAGTCAGTAAGTATAATAGTTCTTAAAATATAACCTTCATGGAAAACATGTGTTTACTTCTTTCACTAAACTAATCATTTTCCTAATGGTGCACTGTAGACATATTAATGTCATTAATGTTGAGTTTAATTTTAAGACCAGTCAAGTATGAATGATCTGAATAAAATATTATACTCTAGATTTTTTTCTCTTTTAAAGAGATTAGCTGTTACTAAAATACACATGCCTATTCCCAGTGATTTCAAAGATCAAAGTTAAAAATTAGTATTAAATTAGTATTAAAAAATGTCTTGAAACCTTAGAAATGCTTTTATTGTCACTTTGTTTTTCGCTTTAGAGATAGAAAAAATGACAGTAGTAAAGGAGAAATTTTTCCTTTAATAACATTTTCATATTGTCAGCCGTGCGTGGTGGCGCACACCTGTAATCCCAACACTTGAGAGGCTGAGGCAGGAGGATTGATGGGAGTTCGAGACCAGTCTGGGCTACAAAAGTGAGCTCAAGGCCAGCCTGAACTGCATAGCAAGACCCTGTCTCAAAAAGAAAAATAATATTTTCATATAATTTATTTTTTTTTGTATTTACTTTTTCATATAATTTAATTATCCTAGAAAGGAAAAATGTTTGATGTCTACAGAGATAACACGTAGATGTTCCTTTTTAGCTTGTTTTGTTTTCGTTTATAAAATTGACTTGCATTCTATGGTAACTGACCAAAGGGCTTATGAGAATAGGTCTCAGTTGCAAACAAATAGTTTATTTTCGAGGGTGAAATTAGCAAGAATGTCTTGGATTGTTTGTCAACTCTGATGTAGCAACCTCTGTTAGCTACATAACTTTTATATTTAAACCTAACAAATAAGGATTAAGAATAGACTTAGAAAATATCCTGAAAAAGTAAACATTTTTTAAAAATTAGAAAGGGTAAATAAACAGGTAAAGTCAAGCCCTATGAAAGCCAAGCAAAGAGTATGTCCCTTCGACAGCAGTTAGCTTGAATCATGGCAGCAGCGTAGCTTTCCATTTTCACCCATGGAATGATGTGCAGCTTAGTCGTCTTGGTTAGTATTTAGAGCCTGGCAGTAATTCTCCATGGCCTTTAGTCTTTTCCTCTGTGATTTTGTTTCTCCTCTCTGAGTCATTCTTTGTCATCAAGTCAGCATTTATTTTTAGCAGATTGATTTGTTGTTCTTGATCTTCTTGATATGTTAGTATCCAGAGGCATCCTCCCTTTCCATAAAGTCTACCTTTTGAAGTCTGAAGTGGAAAGTGTTTTTGTGATTGTAACTATCCTAAGATTTTTTTTTAATTCTTGTGAGCCTTATTTGAGATTCACTCCATTAGGTAAAAATTACACTAACAAATCTCTTCATGATAAACCTTACTCTAAGTGGAATCAGCTGAGGACAATGTGCTAAAGCTTTTGAAATTGTGCTTACTTGGTTGAGAAATTCCATGTGAGTACCCTAAAAGCTTAAGTAAAAGCACGTTCTGAGTGAACCAAGTATTCTTTGCATCCTCTTTAAAGTTTCACAATCATCACACACCAAGTTCTTCCCTAAACGAATAATAAGATTTTTCTGTCTACTTAAGTTCCAAAAGTTAGGTAAGGAAAAGTGTGAAATAGAATACATGATTCTTGTTATCTGAGCAAGTCAGATTTACAGAAGTGCTTTGGTAGAGTAAAAGAAAAAGGCAAAATATCCTTCTCTAATTCTATCCTTATTTCATTGACCAAGTTTACTAGAGTGAGTGTATTAGAGTGATACAGATTATAGACTTACAGGTCTAATAGGTATTAGCCTCACTTTTGTCACTTAATCGCTACTGTAAGTTGATTAAGGTTTTCTTACTCTATTTCATTATAGCCAATATTAATAATTATCTTTTAGATTTATTTGGAGAATTTAACAATAAAATGCACCCACACCCACATATAATGTGTATATACATTATAATATGTTACATGTTATATATTATACTATATGATTTTTAGGCATCCTAAATGACTGCTATGAACCCAATTCAGCACTATAATCTTACTATTAAGCTAGGTGGAAATTATTTGATAGCTTTTTAAAATATAGAAATATAATAGTAAATGCTTTTTAACACAATGGCATGCTTGCATAATAACCCAATCTTAATAGTTATTAATAATACCATCGCAGCAGAATCTAAGGAATATTGTTGCCATGTATCCTCCTCTGGAGTTAGTTATGGTGTCATATTTGACCTGATGTCTCTTGGCAAAAGAACTGTCAAGTGAACTTCCTTTTTTTTAGTTCCATGTTTAGGAAGATGTTTTATATGAGCCATTATAGTGACAGAACAGGGTGGTAACAAGTAAGAAGGGAAAGGTAAAGAAAGTTGTGTGATGTGTCTTGAAAACAATTCTAGCATTGCCAGAAGGACTGCTGAATAAGGGTTGAATCATCATAGAAAGAAAAAAAGTGAGGGAAATTGAAAGTTGTGGTTTTTGTCATCAGTATTACTGTCAGTTCTGAGCCTGGGAAATTGAAGGGAGAATAACCTGCTGTGAGACAGAAGGAAAGATGAGCTCTTTTGGACAGGTGAAAGTTGAGATACTTATTGAAACATGAAAATGTATGTAGCAAGTAGAATCTTGATCAGTGTTTGTGTACATTCATGAATTCCAAAATAGAAATAAAGATTGAGTATTTTGAGTCATAACTCATATTTAAAACTGGCATGGAATGTTCCAATATTTAATAATGAGAGATCAGGAAAAAGTGTCCAGTGACATAAGAATAAAAACCACTAGTAGTGTACCGTCTGTTCATAAGCCAAGAAAAAACATCAAGAAGGTCACCTTGTCTAGGCTGCACAGATATCTCAGTAGACTAAAGCACCTGCTTAGGCAGAGCACTGTGGCTGGGGTTTGGCACTTGGAATGCTGGGCTGGCTCAGCCCCATGGGGCACTCTGAGATAGCAACTGAGATTAGGCATTAAAAACAAAAAAAAGTTGGAAAAGAAAATTGTTTTTTTAAAAGAGATTGAGCATGGTGGCTCACACCTATAATTCCAGCACTCAAGAAGCTGAAAACAGGAAAATCACTATAAGTCTGATTACCTAGTGATACCCTGTAGTCCCTGCAAGCCCTGTACCAAATGCATAAAATTAAATTAAATTAAAATAAAATTTTAAAAAAGAAGATCAACTGGGGCTAGGGAGATAGCTCCATGAAATAAGTGCCTACCTGGAAAACCCAAGGTATTGAGTTAGATCCTCAATGCCACCATTCACTGAAAAGAAGGTCACCTTGAGCAGGGCTTGAAGTACACACCTGTAATCTCAGCATTTGAGAGGCGGTCCAGAGGATCATTGCAAATTTGAGATCAGCCTGAGCTATATGAAGAGTTAAAGGTCAGCATGAACTGCATAGTAAGATGTTCTTTGATCTTAATTCCAAAAAAGCATATTGCCCAGGCTTTCAGAATTTCATAATTTACAAGTGAAAGTGTTGATTTGTAAAGCCACAACCTAGAGTAAGATAACCATTTATAGGTGGTTCTTAGTTGTTAAGTTATTGCTTTATAAAAAATCAGCCTCTAAATGTGTAGAATGTGAATATTAAAAATAAACATCTTGAGCTTGAAAAAGGTGTTTTAATGTGTGATGTATCTTACTTTTCGAAAGATATCATAGATTTATCATAGATTTTATTAAATTACCCAAGAGTGATTACCAAGTATTATTATAATAGAATTCTCACCATGGTGAGCTGCTATCAGATTGAGCAAGCATAGGCCTATCAGCCAGGAATCCCTTTTCTGGATATATACTTACTTTAGGACCAGTCAGGAGTTATTTAGCTGCTTATAAAGAAAGAAAGGGGGCCTGGCAGGATGGCTCAGTGGTCTAAAGTGCCTGCTTAGGAAAGCTTAGGCGACGGCAGGGACCGAGGTTTGATCCCTGGCACCACATGCTACACCAGCCCTGCCCCCATGGCAGGCTGAGCCGGCCATAAAAATGAAGAAATAAACAAACAAAAGTTCTGAAACAATAAAATAAAAAATAAAAATAAAAAAAGAAAGAAGGGACCAAGTTTGGTCCCTGGTGTGCCTTGCCATCCCCACTATTGGGGTGTGCTGAGACATCAACTGAGACTGGGTCTGGTGGCTCACACCTATAACCTCAGTGCTTGGCAGTCTGAAAACAGGAGAATCATTATGAGTCCAATCTGTGTAGTGAGACCCTGTAGATCCTGTACTAAATATTAAAAACAAAAAAAGAAACAAAACTGTAACCCATGGTATACACTAAATGACACTCCCCTTGTACCCAACCACTTGTACTATTCCTCCATTCATCCTCTAATCATATTCAGTAATTAGTCAGATTACCACTAATATTGTTTTGTTATGTACATCTAACTTCCAATTTTCTTTTCATATGCAGCATTCATGCTTTCCTTGTAGAAGAGCTCACTCCCTTTTGTATACTCAGATGGACTAAATCTTGCATTCAGAATGTCAAGCTTCAGTAGAGCAGACATTCAGTGAATGTCACCCTGTGGGTATCTGGGAATCTTTAGAGTGCTCTGTACTTGGTGTGGGGAGTGGGAGAGCCAAGGCCCATTAAACAGCTTCATAGTGCTGTGGTGAGTCTGCATCTAAGTTCCTCTGAGGCACATATATGGTGAACTAGTGTTTGATTTCCATCTGAAAATCAGAATCAGTTGATTAACTACAGTTATTGCCTAATTTTAATCACCAAGACTATAAAAGATGATGTTGGGAGTTTAACTCATATTTCATAGTAGTTTAGAAGGAATTCAAACTTTAAATATTTGTGTATTTGCTGATGAACACAGGAGTTCTATTAGCATCCAGTGAACATTTAGAGGGAAGGCAGTGACTCCTTTATGGTATCTCTTTAACTTTGATGAAAAGAAAATCTAAAATATATTAAACACTGTGTTTCAGTTTAGATTTCCCAAAAGAAATAATACTTATTACGTCAATTATTTCAAATGTATTATGAAATAAATTTTCTGCTTTTTTTTAAAAAAAGCACACAATAAAAATAGAAAACTAGTAACAGATTAGTAAAACTGACTCAGTTTATATTTATGATTAATGCATGTAAAAATAAGCAACTCTGTTCATCTTTTTGACTTTGATTAGAAGGGCTTCTAGGCTAGGCCTGCAAGTACAGATTTTAAAAAGGAAAACAAATTATCCTGAAAGACTACCTTTACTTATATATAAATTTTTAAATATCTTTGGTAAGCATGAGGGATCCAGAAAATGTTGTTTCCTAGGCTAGTTAAAAAAATATTTTAGGTTTTCCTGTCCATCTGATCTGGATTTCTGCCACTCACCTAAGTTGGCATAGTCAGAAAGAAGCTACATTATTTAAATGAATGGCTCTTTCCAGTTCCTGTAGAACTTTATTTATAGAAATAGTAACTTAAGCTCAGGATTTCTCAGGACCATCATCCTGTCTCCTCAAGAGCACTGATTGAAGGATCTTAGGTCCAAAACTATGAAGAGCATAATATAAGCAGCCCAGCATGGTCTAAGTATATTCCATTAGTAGCTAAATGATCTGTCCTGTTATTTAAATTATATGCCTCTGTTTTCTTAGTAGAAGGGTAGGTATAATAATTAACATCACTTTGAAGTGTTGTGAATATAAATGTGTCAATAAATTACAGATACATGGAAGAGAAACTGTGTCGGACACAGCACATGCTGAGTATGCATTAGTGATTATTTTCTTGTTGTCAGGTCCGACAGCTACTAGTAAAATAAAAAGCCTGGGCCCGCTTATGTGACAAATTCAATTCAAATGATAGACCTATTCCAACTTAGACATTTTTTTTTTTTCAAATTATTTAGCAATGCTCAAGATTCCTCATGAATAATAAAATAAAATTTTTATGAACTTCATCAGATTAAATTTGGGCCAAGAATGGAATGGTATAAATGTCACTTCTCAATTTTCTCCCCTTTGTACACTCTGGAAGAAATCTTATCCTAAGATTAATGCTGAACTTGCTGACTAGATTGGTATTTGATACCAAGCTTGGCAGTATATCCTTTGTCCCAATATTTTCTGGAATTCATCCTACATTTTGGTATTCTTACTTCTTTCTTGCTTCACGGTGCAGGTTGGATCTTATTGTCTTTTTTTTTTTTTTCATTTTGTGAAAGCCCCTGATCAAATGGGAGAGTTTTGTAATATATTTTGTGTAGGGTATCAGTAAATATGCATTGGGCCCAAATATAAAACTATCAGATGTGTTCCAGCCCAGACCCAAATCACACCACTGGGAGCTGAGCCTGCGCACCCACCGCGGGTAAGCTCCCTGCGCCCCTCTGCCCCGCCTCTGCGTTCCCGCGACTAACTTCCTGTTCCAGCCCAGACCCAAATCGCACCGCTGGGAGCTGAGCCTGCGCGCCCGCTGCGTCAGGATCCCTGGCCTGCCTTCCCTTGCCCCGCCCCCCCTTTTTTTTTACCCCTCCAGCCCAAGCTCCAGCACCGAACCCATCAAATAGCCCGTTTGGCAACCGATCCGGTCCACCAGCCTACCAGGACTACTCAATCCCAACGCTCCACTTCCACCTACAGACCACATCCGCCAGGATTCACAAAAGCTAGCAGCCAGAGCCCCAACACAAGAGTCAGGAACCTCTGTAGAAGAACCACCTTGGAGTCTCCAAACCAAATGCCCATAGACACAGCATAACACCACCAAAGTGCAGAGGTCACTTCCATACAAAATGATAACAACAAGGAGTAGGAGGCAATCTCAGGACCCGTGCCCACCCAAACCAAATACAGAAGACACTATCATGGAAGAAAATGAGAATCATACAGATGAAACCTCTGAATTGGTAGCATCTGAGGCAGACACACAAGTGCAGACACTTATAGAGGAACTGAGATCAGAGATAATGTCTGAAGTAAAAAAAGAAATACATGAAGTGGAAAAACGGCTGGAGAAACGTATAGAGGACATCAGAGCAGAAATAATATCTAAAGTTGACAAAGACATACCTAAATCAATAGCATCCCAAGTAGGGGAACAACTACACAAAAGTAGAAAGGAGAACAGAACAGAAATAATCTCTGTATTAGAGAGAAAAAGGATAAGCATAATGACAGACTTCAATACTATTAAAGAAGACATCGATAAAAAATTAGAGGAGAATAGAAAATTGATGGACTCCCTAAGGAAGCAATATAGGAAAGACATAGATCGCATGAAACAGTTTCAAAGAGGTATACAAGAAAATAAAACCTCGATCACAAGTTGGCAGAGCCGAATGAACGAAAATGAAGATAGAGTTTCCAACCTTGAAGACACAGTTGCAGCCAGTGAAAGAGTAAGAAAGGATCTTTTAAAAACAACCAGAATGCAGGAAAAAATAATTCA
>PVJA010021300.1:0-35751 GCA_004027025.1 Myocastor coypus
AAAAAAAAAAAAAAAAAGAATGTTTAGTTGTACAGGTCTTGCTTCGACTTGCCCTTGACCACCCAGCAAGAAAAAAAAATCCTTAATTACAGTGCATGGAATGCAGAGCTAGATTGGTGAGATGAGCTTTCGGAGGCTTAGATTCAATAGCCTTCAACATTACAAGCTTCACTGGTGGCCCACTGCAATTGCAAAACCTTTGACTGTGTATGTATCTGCTTCCTCTTAGTCCAAAGAGAAGTATATTCTTTCCTTTTTTTTTTTTTTTCTCTAAGCAACATCAATAGGGCGGTGGGTCATGCCCACACGCTGTACTCTGTAGAATGATTGTGAGGACAATATGCAATATGTCAACTTTCAAAGAAAAGTAAGGGGAAAAGAAAAAAAAAATTAATGTGGATTTAGGAAGGTTAATGTTTAATTGTTTGATCAATCTTATATACCTATATGTATTATTCTAAACTGATCTGATGATGAAAATATGTAATATAACCATTGTTAAATTTACACAATAAAAAAATTGAAGCCAAAAAAAAAAAAAAAAAAAACACACACACACACATAGTGAATATTGCTACCAAGAGAAAGCCAATGAAATGGTGAGTGTATAAAAACATAACAGTATCTTCTCACATATCTTATTTTCCTGGTCTGGGACCAGGTAACTTCTGGATCTTTGCCAAGTCAAAATGACCATGCAATGTAAACATTTTGTTTGTTTATTTATTTATTTGTATGGTCGGCTCAGCCCGCCCTGAGGACAGGGCTAGCGCAGCATGTGGTGCCGGGGATTGAACCGCGGTCCCTGCAGCGGCCTAAGCTTTCCCAAGCAGGTGCTTTAGACCACTGAGCCATCCTGCCAGGCCCGAATGTAAACATTTTGAATCTGTTCAGGACATCAAGTCAGCTACAATAGCACATCTAAAGATACAAAATTGGGTTTCCAGAACTGCTTAAGAAAGTGGTAAGAACAATAGAATAAGTATGTTGGAACCAAGCAGGTGGGGAGAATGGGTACTGTGTCTTTTACTATAATAAACACTTGTAAAGTTTCTTAATATTCAGTATATTTTTATCACATCTTGTATACTCTAGTGAGATTGCTGTTTTTATGATAGAAAAACCAAAACAGGGCTGTTTTTTAAAGAGGCTTTGTACTGTTTCACATAATGGTGCTCATTTACATTAAAAGTGTATAAGGGTTCTCTTTTCACTATATACTCATCAGTACTTATATTTGTCCTTTTGGTAATAATTATGCTCGCTAGGTTGAGGTGATGGCATATTGTAGTCTGATCTACATTTTTCTGCCTTTATGATCGGGAACTTTTTTTTCATGTAACTTTTATACTCAATTCTGTTTTTTCTTGGAATGTAATAAAGATATTTTTTAATTTTTTTAAACAATACAAAATAGTAATAAAAATGCTATTAGAAATCATACAAAATCTAACTAAACAAGTAACAGCAATTCAACAATGGTTGCTGTATTGTATGATGTTATCTTCAAATTAGTTGTTTAGGTTACCAGATATAAACATACAGAATTGGCTTAAAACAACAGCGGGGGGTGGGGTGGGGCGAGATGGTTCACTGGTCTAAAGTGACCACTTAGGAAAGCTTCGGCAACCACAGGGACCCATCTTTAATGCTCGGCTATCCCCACTCCCAGGGCAGCCTGAGCCGGCCATTTAAAACAAAGCAAACAAAACAAAACAATAACAAAAAGTAAGTGTATAAAAAGGAAAAAAGTTAATTATTAACTGTTACTTTCAAATGACAGCAGAAATTTTCAATACAATTATCCAAATTATCCTGCATATATATACATAAATACATTGTTTCTCCCTCACCCCTTTTTTTTGCTCTTTTCCTCATCCTGGTTTTCTTTACTATTGAACAAGTGCTTTCCCTTTCAAAGTAACTATTTTACCACTCAGATTTTACTCTTTCAGTTTCTCACTAGTGAGAAAATACAGTGTTTGCACATGTAGTTCTGATTTATTTCAATTACTAGTTTCTAGTTTATTTCACTTACAGTTTCTAGTTGTATCTGTTTTTCTATAAAAGCCTCAAATTTATCATTTTGTGTATAGCTGAGTAATACTCCTCCACCTTACTTTTGACAAAGGGGCCAAACATGTTCACTAGAAGAAAGATAGCCTCTTTGATAAATGGTGCTGGAAAAACTGGCTCTCTGCATCCTCAAGACTAAAACTAGACCCATGCCTATAACAATGCACAAAATTACAGTCAAGATGGATCAAAGATTTAAATATTAAAGCTGAAACACTAAATCTTCTGCCAGAGAAAGTGGATAGAAATCTTAAGGATATACGGGTTCATAGAGAGTGCATGAACAAAAATCAAACTTTATGAGAAATACTTCAAAGAATCAACAATTGGGATTTCACTGTTTAAAAAAGTTTTTGCCCTTATATTTATTTTTTTACACTTCAGTTATCATACTTCTCATTTCGTTGTTGATGTCCTTAATTTATTTGCTTTAACATTTATTTTTTAAAACTTATTTCAAACACTTTAAGTGTACTTTGAAAACCTTTATGATAACAACTTGAAAATTCTTGCAAGATAATTCTGACATTTATGTTACCTTGAGCTTGGTCCCTGTATTATCTTATTCACATTGATGTTATAATTAATTTTTTAATAAAACTTAGACAGTGTAGGTGTGATGTTATAGGACCTTGGATCTTATGTAAATCTTCTGTTAAGCATGGTTAGTGTGAAATTACTTCACTGAGGCAGGGTGTTGTATTATTACTGCAACTGTAGTAAAAAATGTAGGTTTCTACCTCAGCCCCCATGAGTCATGGGAGAAGAAACTCTTCATTACTGTTAAATGAGGTGAGAGTCAAGGCTCTTCAATAGAATGAAATACAATAGACCAGGAGAAAATATTTACAAAGAACATGCAAACAAAGGCCTTATATAAAAAGTTCTTAATATTTAGTGGCTGAAAAACACAATCCAAGTGTAAAATGTACTCAAATTATAGCAGACATTTTACCAAAGAAAAGATACAAATGGCAAATAAACACTTCAAAAGATGTTCAGCATCACTGCCATAATATGTAGTAAAATCATAGTGCAGAGCTGGTGAGGTAGCTCAGTGGTCTAAAGCACCTGCTTAGGCGAGCTTAGGCAACTACAGGGACCTTGATTCAATCCCCGACACCACATGCTGTGTCAGCCTCACTCCCAGGGCAGGCTGAGCTGGCCATAACACAAATAAATAAAGTTTAAAAAAATAAAAAATAAAATCACAGTGAGATATAAGTTTCAGAATAAGAAAATAGTGATAATGCCAAATATTGATGGTGATGCAGAGGAACCGAGTCAGTCATACTTAATGTAAAATGCAATAAAATTTTTGTTACAGTGTGGCATTTTCTGAAAAAGTTTTTGTAGACCTACTATATCATTTGGCATTACATTCTTTTTTTTTGGCATTACATTCTAAGGTCTTTATCTCAGAGAAATGAAAACTTATGTTCATCTCAATAAGAATTCTCATAGCATTTTCATTCAAATTTACTCCCAAACTGTAAAGAACAAAACTGTATCCTTCAGGGACTAATGATTAAATTAATTCTGATAAATCTTGGAAATAATACTCAGCAATAAAATTTATTGGTGTATGCAACAATCTTGAATGTTCCTCAACAAAATTATGCTAAGTGAAACAAACACCCATCTCATGAAATATACTTTATTATTCCATGAAACTGTGTTCTCAAAATGACCAAACTATATAGATCAATTATAAATTAGTGGTTCCCAGTGCATAGAGATTAGAGTGCAAAATGTTGGGATGATTTTGAATGTCTAAAGGAAAGAAAAGGAATTATTTTGTGGTAATGGGATAATTCTTTATCTTGATTGGGGTGGTGAAGGTTCTGCAAGTCTTTTCATGAGAGGAAATTATGTACAGTCATATAGACAATCAAACTTCACATATTCAAACACATTACAGATTTTCAAAATGTACTTCATTGGGTAAGGTAACAGTAATATGCTGGCATTCAGCTCTGGGTTTTAATATTGAACTATAGCTATGTATGATACCATTAGGAGATGGTGAGTGAAAGGTATACCAATCTCTTTATACTTCTTTATCATTTTACCATGAGTCTATAATTATTTCACAATAAAACTTTTGATTAGAAGTTCCTATTTTGGATAGTTTTAAGTCTAGTTCTGCTAAAGAGAAATATTAGAAGAAACCAGTATTTGCCACTTCCCACCTAGCAATATGTCAAGGCCAGTGAAACCTGCATATAAGTACTAACAACATGTAACCATAATACTTTTCATTTTTTAGTGTACTTCTTTTCTTTGAATATTCATGGTTTCTTTCCTTTTGAAAAAAATGTAGAAAATGACAGTAGTCAGCTAGACATTGTGTCATATTTTATTTTATTTTTTAAAATTTAATATTTTTATTGTTTAAATTTAACAATGGTTATATTACATATTTTCATCATCAGATCAGTTTAGATTAATACATATAGGTATATAAGATTGATCAAACCATTAAACATTAACCCTTTTAAATCAACATTACTTTTTTTTTCCTTTCCCCTTTCTTTCTTTTTTTTTTTCTTGAAAGTTGACATATTGCATATTGTCCTCACAATCGTTCTACAGAATACAGTACAGTGTGTGGGCATGACCCACCTCCCTATTGATGTTGCTTAGAGAAAAAAAAAAAGGAAAAGAGTATACTTCTCTTTGGACTAAGGGGAAGCAAATACATACAGAGTCAAATTAAACAATTAAACATTAACACTTTTAAATCAACATTACTTTTTTTGTTTTCTTTTCCCCTTTTTTTTAAAGTTGACATATTGCATATGGTCCTCACAATCCTTCTACAGAGTACAGTGTGTGGGCATGACCCACCTCCCTACTGATGTTGCTTAGAAAAAAAAAAAAGGAAAGAATATATTTCTCTTTGGACAAAGAGGAAGCAGATACATACACAGTCAAATGTTCTGCAATTGCAGTGGGCCACCAGTGAAGCTTGTGATGTTGGAGGCTATTGAATCTAAGCCTCCTAAAGCTCATCTCACCAATCTAGCTCTGCGTTTCATGCATTGTAATTAAGGATTTTTTTTTTCTTGCTGGGTGGTCAAGGGCAAGTCGAAGCAATACCTGTATAACAAAACATTTATTTTTTGGTATCTTCCAGGGTCAATTCCCCTCAGGATTAAGTTTGGGACCAAGGACTGTACTTTGTAGAACTGTTGTTAATGTCAGCCTTCGGGATGAGTCACGGCCATTGCTTGGCCAGTTTGCTTTCTGTGAAAGCCTGAAAGAATGTTTTTAAATACAATGCTAACTACATATTTCCTGTTAGTAATGCAGAAAAAATGACATTTATGTGTTCTGTATACTTAGAGGGACATTCCCAAATTTGACCAAACCCCAAAAAATATTTTCAAGGAGATAAAATTTTACAACTTTAGTGATGATACATTGGTTTCTGTGATCACTCACTTTAACTATAGCCAAGATAGTTGCTAGTTAGGACAATTGTAGCTGTCAAGTTTTATCCTTTGGAAAGCATAAATACACATGAAGGAATGTGGCCTCATATGAAAATCTAGGATCTGCCGAAATTATTTAGAATACTAAGTGCTTTGTAACTTTTTGATTTAAACAATATATTTGAAAAGATTGATTCTTAAGTGCAAAAATATGATTCCTCACTTGAAGCTGCTAACAGACTCATAGCAATGATATACTAAAAATGTCTTATATCTGATGTTCAACTTGGATGTTAATTTCGATCTTGTTGCTGAGAGAAGTCATTAAATGTCATGGAATTTGGGTTTCTTCAGGGTCTTAGTGACTTTCTCATCACTGAGACATAGTACCTAGCAGCCACAATTTAAAGGAGAAGAGGTTTACTTTAGTTCATGATTTCAGTTCATTGTCTTCTGGCTCCAAGACAGAATAGTATGGTAGGTCAGAGCAGAGGAAAAGCTCTTTACTTTATGGTGGCTGGGAAACAGAAAACAAGTGCGGCACCTAGGTTATATTCTACCAGGTTACACCGCTGGTGACCTGCCTTTTCTGACCTTGCAACATTTCATCTGTGATCTTATGAGGCTCTTATCATTTATATCCTTATCTGGATATAAACATAACATTCATCTGTGGCAGTGATACCCATTTTATACAATGTTTATTTTAGTTCTTACCTTTATTAAAAAGACACCAAACACCATTGCTGTTGTTTACGAAATGTTTGTTTTGCCACAGAACTACTTAGTTAGGTTAAAGGCAGTATAATCATGTATGTATGTGTGAAAAGTAAATGAGAAATATATCACAAGTGATAAATACTGCTATATATAAGCGATAAAAGATTTGGGTTGGAAAATGAAGAGTGCCAAACGGGCTGCATGTTTCCAAGACAGCAATTATGAAAGAAGTAGGATTTAAATTGTGCTTTCCAAGAATGGACAGCCAGAGAGGGGGAAGAGAGATTATTTCAAGAGAAGAACCTTAGGTTGTATGGTTGCAAGAGAAACAGATTTGAGGGACTTATACTATTGAGGACTTCCCATGTAATTCTATATTACATTCTTAACATAATAATATATTTATATTGTATGATCTCTATTATATACTAACTTATAATTTATAAAGCTTAAGGTGTTAAGAATTTATCACATAATATAATCTGGAAAGCATGCCAACAGTTGCTATATATTTTAATGTTATTCTTGAAAGCTAATGTATCTGTTTGGTTGCTAAGAAATGCTGTGTACATTATCTTGAAATCTTGATTGGTAAGATTTACATAGCTTCTAACAGTTATTGCTAAGTGGACTTCTTGGTAATAAATTCTTAGCTTTAATAAAGATGAGTAGCACAGTAATAGACCGAGGACCAAAATTTCAATATTTTATTAAGTCATCTAGAATTATTTTCACTTGATATTAATGTATACAAATTAAATGTTATAAGAAAAACCTCAGTGGTTTATTAACTTCCTGTTCCTAAATGATGGTTGAAGTTTCTGATAACTGCAGAAAATATAGGATGTGTATGATTTAATATTTGCCTTATATATATGATAGTATTATATTCTTAATGGTGGGTTTTGTTTTGTGTAGCATTGGACCAAAGAAAGTTTATGGGGAAAATAGAGCTACAATTTTGATTTGTTTTCCAATAGTGAGTCAGCTTCAGATATTTGTAATTTATCAGTTATTGGAATCCTTTTTGCCATATAAATTGAGTTTGCCATTTTTGTGCACAAATTATCTTAAATATTTGTTGAGTACCTACTATAGATAAGGCATTATACTCAGCATGGGTGGAACAAAAAGAACTGTGTGATATAGATCCTTAAGAATGTAGTAGGAAAGGAAAATACTTACAGAAGTAATTATGATATAATGCAGTTTGCCTTTAAGTGACATGAACTTTGTAAGAGTATAGATTCCAGAGAGAGAGAGAACATTTTTGAATGAAGGACCATAAAAGTGAGTTCACAAAACCAGGAGCATTTAAGTAATTCACATAGCTTGTAAATTAATGTTAACATAGCAATATGATACAGAAATCCCAAAATGAAAAATCCCCCTAACACTAAAGATTTTATTTTTGTAAGTTTGTGAAATTGTTCACAGTAAATGGTTACTATCTAAAAATTACCATAAATCTAATTTAAGGCACATATTTGTATGTTTATAAATAAACATTTTGCAAATGATGTATAATTAATGTTCTTATGTTTTTAGGCCATGAATATCATCGTTCCCTTCATGTTTAAATATGCTGTAGATAGCCTCAACCAGATGTCGGGAAACATGCTGAACATGAGTGATGCACCAAATACAGTTGCAACCATGGCAACAGCAGTTTTGATTGGCTGTATGTCTGATTCTTTAATCTGCCTACAGGTGTTGACTTTCTTCAACAAGGTTTCATCATATTTGAGCAGATGACCTTTTCACTACAAACACAGCTTAGATTTTTGGATTTTTTTTATTTTATGTGAGATTCCTTTTGATATGTATTTTTAAAAATTTCATTGTATGATATACGTTATAAAGATTTCTTTAACAGCATTTTCCATAATCTAGAAAGCAACAATATAAGGTATTGAATTTATAACAACTTTTTCACTATAGCTGTATATTTTCTTGCTGGTAGTATTAACTGTTAAGTTGAGATAGACTGTATATTAATGCTTTGTTAAAATAAAAACTATGGCACAAATCTATAGTTTGAAAAGAATAGAATATAATGTTATGTGGCTCCATTCACCAAAAGGGATAGTTTTTGAGACTAGAGACATGTGTATGGCATGCTTTTTGTCAAGCCATTTCACTTTCAGAATCTCAGCCTTACCCTTTGTTAGTTAGGAGAACTTAACTAAATGAAAACCTTCAACCGATACTATATGTTTATTCACAGGAAGGCTATATCAGGTGTTGTTTATTAAAATTATTTTAATAGGAAAATACCCTGAAAGTAGAAGATAGCACTGAAAAGGATTCATGATAATGGAAAGATTAGTATTAATTAGGTATAAATAATTTCTCAAGTTTCTTTAAGTGTAAATATACTGTGATATATTTGAATAATTCATTGTATATTTTCTGAGTTCTTGGCATTTTACATTCTTGTGATTCTAATGTTTTACACCTCATTTTTTCTCTTTAATCTGTTGTTAGATGGTGTGTCAAGAGCTGGAGCTGCCTTTTTTAATGAACTTAGAAATGCAGTGTTTGGCAAAGTAGCCCAAAATTCAATTCGAAGAATAGCCAAAAATGTCTTTCTTCATCTTCATAACCTGGATCTTGGTTTCCACTTGAGCAGACAGACAGGAGCTTTATCTAAAGCTATTGACAGAGGGACAAGAGGTATCAGTTTTGTCCTAAGTGCTTTGGTGTTTAATCTTCTCCCTATCATGTTCGAGATGATGCTTGTGAGTAGTGTTCTGGTAAGTAAAGTATATTTCAGAGAAAACTTCTTTCTTACAATCTTAGTAACAATTCAATATTTGCAGTTATTGTGCTGTTGCTTGCCTTTGGGTTTCAGAATGAAATTCTGTGATGCCAAAAAGATTAAGCACTTGGTTTAATTATTTTGCCTCAAGCTTCAAGGCACTGCCCAAATTCTTTATCATGTTGTTATTGTAAAAAAAAATCTGTTTAGTGCTACACATACATCAGGATTAACTAGTGTGAACTGTGTTTAAGCCAAGATTTTTGTAAATGTTATTGGTCTGATATGCTCAGAGTGCCTGTTTCTATTACCATTTTTGAACAATTTCATTTTTTATAGTTAAAGTATGGGACATATATATTTATTCCTATTTTTTTGGTCTTTTTGAGACAAGGTCTCGCTCTGCAGCTCAGGCTGGCCTTGAACTCACTTTTGTAACTCAGTCTGGTCTCAAACTCACACTGATCCTCCTGCCTCAGCCTCCCAAATGCTGGGATTATAGGCATGCGCCACCATGCCCTGCTCTATTGTGCTTTTTAAGTGATAGTGTCTAATAGTAGTATGCATGTGGCAAGTACAGGTTAACTTCTCATGTTATGTAGACTATCTAAGGCATTTGACTTCAATCCATTATTGTCATACTTGATTTCTAACCATCATATTAATACTTTTAAGCAGTATTTGCTATTGCATATTTTAACTTATTTGGCAAGAACAGCAACTTTTTTTTATTTCTTCTATTTCTTTTTCCAGTATTACAAATGTGGTGCACAGTTCGCATTGGTAACCCTCGGAACACTTGGTGCATACACAGCATTCACAGTTGCAGTCACGCGGTGGAGGTATGGTATTTTCAACAGGCCAGTTGAAGCTTAGAAATTAGCTATGCTTTTATAGCATACATTTCATGCCTGTACAAATCTTTGTCTTACAGAACTAGATTTAGAATAGAAATGAACAAAGCAGATAATGATGCAGGTAATGCCGCTATAGACTCACTGCTGAATTATGAAACTGTAAAGGTAATGCATTTCATTATACTTTCCTATGCTTTTCAGACATCAATAAGAATTGTTCTGCCATTTAATTTAATAGGTGCTGTAAATTAACAGGTTCATATTAGGATAGTATCTTTAGGTACTGTGTAATTGTATTACTTAGCTTTGCTTTTACTTATAAAGTACCTTGTCTTTCCTTCTCAGTTTTTGTTTCAAAACATCAAAAGTTTACTTTCTGAATTAATTTATAAAAAATCATAAATATATAGTTAACTTGACTCAGGAAGAACATTAATCTGATCAAACTGGCATGTGAGCTCTTGATCCTCTTTCTATCCCTGAGTGCTTTTCATTAATTCTTTCGCATATGTGTTCTTTTTTCCATTTTCCAAATATTTATTGAATCGTTACTTGCAAATTAGTGTTTAATGAAACGTATGCTAATCACTTTAAAGAATACATTTCAGTTATACTTGCCTGTAGTTCCTGTTCTTACATAATTGTATATTTTTAGTATTTTAACAATGAAAACTATGAAGCACAGAGATATGATGCATTTTTGAAGACATATGAGACTGCATCACTGAAAAGTACCTCTACTCTAGCTATGCTGAACTTTGGCCAAAGCGCTATTTTCAGTGTTGGTTTAACAGCTATAATGGTGCTTGCAAGTCACGGAATTATGGCAGGTAATGGACCTGTGATTATCCCATTGGTATAGGTACTTTTAACTTTTATAAATAAAGATTAATAAAAGAAATACATATGTTATTTTTATTTATTAGAATGTTCAGTAAACTGCTGTAGCATTTTTGAAATGTTTGCCTTTTTGTATCAGAATGTGTTTTACTGATTGTTTTGTAGGTCTACAAAGAACAGCTCCTTTTTTTTAACATCTAATATATCTAATTTTTATTTTAGATATAGACAGCAGTGCCATTAATTTAATGTTCAGTCTAAAAGAGTAAAATCAAAGCTGTCTTGTTTCTGGAATTAGCAATAACCTAATAATCTTTCCTCAGTTTTTTATTTGTATAGCACTTCAGCAGTAAATAAGACCTATGCCTCCTTTTACCCTCCCCACTCATTTAGAGCCTATTCACTTATTGTAACATTAGTAATGAAGTTTATTATTATCAGGCATTATAACCATTTGCTGAAATTTTTCAACATATGGTATTATAGAAAATTTTTCATTTTCTATTATAAAAAACTATGGCCTATATTTTAGGGAAGAAAGGACAGATTTTTAAACCTTGCATTTCTCTCATTTAAAACATTCTTTGTATGTTATATATAATGTATAGGTGGGCTTTTTCCACTCGGCTTAACATATAACCAAGATCCTTTACATTACCTAAGTTATAGATTCAAATGTTTTTGAATTGAGTTGGTTTGAAAATTGTTGATTATGTATAGTTTGAACTGGATTTTATGATAATAAGCTATAAAATTTTCTATGTTCATGTGGGAAAGCTTTTAACATTCATCTAAAATATCTTTTCCCCCCTTCTGCCAATTGTATATTAAGGTGCCCTAACTGTTGGAGACCTAGTTATGGTGAATGGACTGCTATTTCAACTTTCATTACCACTTAACTTTTTGGGAACTGTATATAGAGAAACTAGACAAGCACTCATAGATATGAACACTTTGTTTACTCTACTCAAGGTAGACACCCGAATTAAAGTAAGTGATTGATATAGTACCTTTATAAAAGTATGTAAGCACCATTCCACTAATATTGGATCATTCTAGGAATATTTTTTATTGTCATGTTAGCAGCAATTAAGGCTGCTATATGTATTGAAGCTTTTATAGCTTTTACTTTTAAAAATTGCAATGTTAGCAAAGCATGTTCTACCCAGAAATTACATTTCATTTAATAATTTGTACTTGTACTGGATTTACTTTTGCTAATAATGATACAAAATACATGATTGCCTCTCCTCACATCTTCCACTCTATACTCCTCTGTTCATCATCCCTCCGCTCATCCTCCACTAAATGTTCCCAGTAATCTAAAAGCATTCATGATTTTTACCTCACCAGTGAGGATCAGGGGAAAATAGTCTTTATAACCATGTTTGCAGTGTGTATGAACTCCACTTATAAACTCCCTCCTTTACCATTGTTTTGTTTTTGCTCTCTCTCTGAAAAACTTGTCTACACAGTTATAATCAAAGTATATGTAAAGTAATGATTTTCTTCTTTCTCTTCCCTGCTAGGACAAAGCAATGGCATCTCTCCTTCAGATCACACCACAGACAGCTACAATAGCCTTTGATAATGTGCATTTTGAATACATTGAAGGACAAAAAGTCCTTAGTGGATTATCTTTTGAAGTCCCTGCAGGAAAGAAAGTAGCCATCGTAGGTGGTAGTGGATCAGGGTGGGTAATTTAGTCATTTATACAATTCTACATTATTGATCAATAATTCTGAATGTGTTTTTTAATCCTAATGCAATGATTACTGTGCTTTAAATTGGGGGTTCTTGAACGCCAATAGGAGCTAAATAACCATTCCTAATCTCTAATTTCAGGAAAAGCACAATAGTGAGGCTGTTGTTTCGCTTCTATGAGCCTCAAAAAGGTAGTATTTACCTTGCTGGTCAAAATATACAAGAAGTGAGCCTGGAAAGCCTTCGGAGGGCAGTGGGAGTGGTACCTCAGGTATTTAAAAACAGAAAAATACAAGTTTTGGAAGATTTGTTGGATTGGGAGATATGTAACTAGAATAATTTTAATCTAAGGAGTAAGTATGTGCTAATGCTAATATAATAAGTAGTGGTGGGGCCCACAGGTAAAGTTTTTTTCACAAAAATAATGTTTAAAAGAGGAAGAAAGAAAAAAATTGAGTGGAAAATCTGTATAGTAAAAATATTTATTTTTTAAAAAATTTTCATTACTTTTAATAAGAAATATCAATATGATAGTTTCACAACACATTCGTAGCACATTCGCAATAACTGACACATTGCATATTGTCCTCATAATAGTAATACAGAGCACAGGGTGTGGGCATGCTATATTTTTAAATTGATATTGGTAAAGAAAGAAAAAAAAGAAAGAAAATTCTTCTCTTTGAACTGAGAGGAAGCAGATGTATACATAGTCCAATGTTCCATAATTGCAGTGGGTTACTGGTGAAACTGGCAATGTTGGAGGTTGTTGATTTAAGCCTCTTAGAACTCATCATACTAATCTAGTTCTGTATTTTATGCCTCATAATTAAGCTTTTCCGCTGGGTGATCAAGGGCGAGTTAAAGCAAGACCTGTATAACAAAACATTCATCTTTTGTAGCTTTCAAGGTCAAATCCCCTCAAGGTTAACATTGAAACCATGTACAGTGCCTTGTAGAACTGTTGTCAGTGTCAGCCTTTGGGATGATTCACGGCCATTGCTTGAGCAGTTTACATTCAGTGAAAGCCTGAGAGAATGTTTTTCTCTAAGTGACTCTCCTTAGACACACTGTAGTTCCTTTTTCTTTCCTCTGAGGTCCCATAATCTCCTTAACCGGGAAATTTGGGACACTTCTGAGTTATAGGATATTACAGCACAGGTTCTCTTATGTCCTGAATCCTTACTGACCTTGAAGGGCTAGGGTCAAAATACTGGCTATCCTCATAGCCCTTCTTTTTCTCCAATTTTCTGTCTGTTAACTTACATTTTCAACCCTCCAGCAGAGAAGCTTCATGATACTATTACTCTATAACATAGATAATTGAGCTTAATATCACTGGCTTTCTGAACATCAAACATGTTTGACTTAGCTTGAAACTGATATTTTCCATCAATCATTGATATTCTAATAACTCTCTATAGAATGTGGTAAAAGCAGTTACACGTTTTTACACAGACATTTAGAAATCTAAGAATGTACAAAATTGTAGCCTGTCAAGCCTGTGGCATTTAGCCAGTCTCTTACTCTCAATTAATACCCTTTTTGTATAGTAAAAATATTTCTAAGCTCTAGAATGATAGCATAATAACAGAGTCTGAAAAATCTAGATTCTAAACCAGGCTTCAAGCCTTAAAAGTTCTATGGCCTTGACCTTCAATTTCCTCATCTCTAAAATGGAAATACAATTTACTTTATGGGATAAGGTTTTTATTACAGATAAGAGTTAGTGTATATAAAGTACCAAGCACAATATCTATCTGTCATGTAAATAAAAACTATTATTGTGATTTTGAAGGGCTTTTGACATAGTGAATTTATGATTATGAACTAGTCTGCCTTCTACCCTGAAGTTTATATGCCTTTTTTACCACTATGCCCTCAGTTCCAGGCATACTGTCTGACCCATAGGAATCATTCAGTGTTTGCCAAGTGGCTTCGTGTGTGTGTGTGTGTGTGTGTGTGTGTGTGTGTGTGTGTGTGTGTGTGTGTGTGTGTGTGTTGGGGAGGGGGTAAATCACAGTAAGAACTGAGAAGGTAAGAAGTAGAAGACCTTATAGCAGATGATATTTTCTTATATTGTAAGCTTATAGAAACCTTGGAATTAGCTGACGCTAGTATTTATTAAAAAGGTGATTACATGAGCCAAAATAAAATGCCTGGGTAAATAAACTGAAATAATGGGGAAAGAAGAAGGGAGAGACTATGAGAAGGTGATTGGACAGGGATACATTGCTTGTAGATCTCCAGCATAAGCACTCTTCTCTGTTCTGTCTTTTTACTGAGAATCTCAACTTTTAGTGGTCAGATATCACCTAGGGAGTTTAATGAAACTCCTTTTTTTTCAGACACTCTAGTTTTGATTATGGGGTACAGTGTACCACCCAGAAACCTGCATTTTGAATATATATCCTAGGTGATTCTAATAGATGGTTTTAGCCTATATGCTATGAAATACCTAACCTGTTTGTCAGGTAAACTAGATTCTGGGTCATGACAGAGCCAAAGTCATCATTCATATAATTAGATTCTTTTCATTCTCTTGAGTGCTAGAGTGATTACTGTCATCCCTTAGAAAAGTAAAAAGTTTTATTCACAAAGGAAAATTATGTAAGATTAGTAAACAAGAGATACTCATCATTGGAGACTAGCAATATATATGGAAAACATATATTTTACCTCTGAGATTCATGAAGATTTTGAAATTCAAAATATCCAGCTTGGGTTAAATTGTATAAAATTGATAGTGTGTCATTTTGCTAATGGAAGGATATAGCTTTATTGGTAAGAAAATTGTGAATGTGTATGAAGGTTCTAAGAAGTATTCATATTCATTGTTCTGGTAATTCTACCTCTAGAAAATTTTAGTGAGGAATTAATGCATTATGTACAACTTTGTATATGTGATAATGCCCATTATTTATAATAAAGGTTGAAAATAGTAATGTTCAAAACATAAGATGGCTGAAACATTATAGTAAGGAAATATCACACATCCACTTATAATTTGTTGTTAAAAAGAGTATTTAGTGTCATGAATAATATATACATTCAAGTTTATTTAAACAGAAAATGTGAACTATAGTTCCAGCACTTGGAAAGCTGAGGCAAGAGGATCAGTGTGAGTTCAAGACCAGCCTGGGCTACTAAAGTGAGCTCAAGGCTACCCTGAACTGCATAGCGAGACCCTGTCTCAAAAAACAGACCCCCCAAAAAAAACCCCATATACACACACAGAGTTGAGGATGTAGTTCAGTGCAAAAGCCCTACAATTGATCCCCAGTACCTCATCCCCAGGTTCTTTTCAGTGTTAGTTGCTGTATAGCACTAATATGTTCATCATTTCACATATTCACTCAATTTTTGGTGTGATACCTAAAATATCATTTAGCAAGTCATGAAAGTGCAATATCTACTTGATTTTATTTTACTCTTTTGTATCTTAAAATTTTTCAGTTTGAATTTTCTATTTTAACATAGTGTACTATAGTACAATAATATAATCAACTCTTTGTTTTCTGTATTTTAAGTATAATATCAAAATCCTTACACATATGGGAAACAATTTTTAACCTTAATAATTAAAGAAATACTGCTTTAAGCAACATATTCTAGCATCAAAGTTATTAATATCCAGAGGTTCTGAAAGTATGGGGAACTGGCAACCTTAGACACTGCTAAATCGATTATATTCATACACTGCTGTTTTACATGAAAGACAGCTGGACAATATTATCCAGGGATAAATGCATATTTACTTTTTGACCCATCAGTCTACTTTTAGGAATTCTTGCAAAAACATATGTAGATGTACATTTTACATATGTAATATTTTATTCCAGTTTGATACTACTAAGAATGTGTTAATTACATTCATGTTGATTGATACTGGAGTGGATAAATTGATACATCTATAATATGAAATATAAAAGTGTTGAAAAGAACTAAGTGTGTTTCTGTTATTTACATGGATAATCTCTAGGGGCTGGGGAGATAGGTTCATGGCCCAAGTGCCTGCCTGGCAAGTGCAAGGTCATGAGTTTGAACCTCGGTCCCACAAAAAAAAAAAAAAAAATACATGGATAATCTCCAAAATATGTTAAGTTGAAATAGTAATTTACAAAAAAGATACATGTGCAGAATGTCCCCATTATTTTTGAGGAAAAAAGTACACATTTAGATGTACAGTGGATTTTTTGATATCTATGGAGATATCTATGTAGAGTAGATATTCATCCACAAATAATGATAATATAACTTCTTCCTGTCCTTATTCTGTTTATTTGTTTCTCTTGTTTGATTGCCCTGGCTAAAGTTTCCAGAACTGTTCAGTAAGAGTGGAGACAGTGGACATCCTTTTCTCGTTCCTGATTTTAGAATGGCAGCTTTCAGTTTTTACCATTTATCATGATGTTGGCTGTTGTTTTATCACAGTTGACTTTTATCAGATGGGCATAAAGACCATCCGTTCTGAATTTCTGTAGAGTATTTACTGTGAATGTGTGCTAGACTATCAAAAACTTTTTCTGCACCTATTGAGATGATCCAGTGATTTTTGTCCCTGGCTCTGTTAATATAGTGTATTATATTTATGGATTTATGTATGTTCAACTGTCCTTGCATCCTGAGGATAATTCCACCTGGGTGACGGTGCATAATCCTATTGATGATTTGCTTCATTCTATTTGAGAATATTATATTAAGGATTTTTACATCTAAGTTCTTTAGGGAGATCAGCCTTCAGTTCGCTTTTGTTAGTTGGTTTTTTCTCTGGTTTTGGTGTCAGGGTAATGGTTGTTTCCAGGAATAAATTTTGTAGCATTGCATTCCTTTCATTTTCATTAAAGAATTTTTAGAGTAGTACTATTTTAGGTCTTCTCTAAGTTTTTTGTAGAATTGAGCAGTGAATCTGTCAGGGCTTGGACTTTTCTTTGTTGATAATTTCTTTATTATATTTTCAATTTAATTGATTTGGTTTATTTAGGATTTTTGTATCTTCTTGAGTACGCTTTGGTAATTCATATGTATCTAGGAATCTGTCCATTTCTTCTGTGTTTTCCATCTTACTAGAATATAAATTTTCTACGTATAGATGATAATCTAGATTTCTGAACAATCTACTGTGATTTGACCCTTTTCATTCCTGATTGCATAGATTTGAATCTTTCCTTTTTTTTGGATAAGGTTGGCTAAAGATGTGTCATTTTTATTTAATCTTTGAAAAAACTAACTCTTCCAGTTATTGATTCTTTGTGTTGTTTTCTTAGTCTCCACATTGATTTATGCTCTTATCTTTATAATTCTCTCCCTTGTAGGAGTTTTGGGTCTGGGCCTCCTCTCCTCTTTCTGGACATTTGAAGTTCAACATTAAGTTCTTCATGTGTACTTGCTTTGTTTTCCTTATATGATATTCACTGCTCTGATGTTCATAATTAGGACTGCTTCATTGTGTCACATAAGTTTCAGTATATTGTACTGTCATTATCATTTAATTGTAGAAACTGTAATTTCTGCTTTAATTTCATCTTGACCAATTGGTTGTTCAGGAGAGTGTTACTTGCCATGTGCTTATGAAATTACTGTTCTTTCTTTTACATTTGATTTCCAGTTCATTGCACTATGGTTGGATAATATGCCCTGGATAATTTCACTTCCTTTGCATTTACTCAATCGTGTTTTATGAGTTAGTATGTGGTCTGTTTTGGAGAATATCTCACATGCAGCTGAGAAGAATGTATGTTCAGATGTTCTGGGGTGGAATATTCGGTAGACATCTGCAAAATCATTTGTTCAAAAGTTTGGTTTAATTCTAATCATTGTTGATTTTTTTCTAGTTAATCTGTCTTTTTCTGACAGTAGGGGTACATAGATCCCTCTGATACAGTTGTATTAGTGTGTATTTACTTTTTCATGTCCATTATTATTTGTTTTGATAGTTAAATATACTGGTATTTGTTGCATATATATTTATGCTTGCTATTCTCTTCCTCTTGAATTGTTCCCTTTATAGTAATGTAGTGACTTTCTTTTCCTTTCTTAAATCAGTTTGACTTGAAATTCGTTTTGTCTGAAAATAGAATAGCTAGCTATTCCTACTTTTTTATGGTTCCTGTTGCATGAAATATTGTTTGTACCCTTTAACTTTCAATCTGTTAATTTCCTTTTGAATTAAATGTGTTTCTTGTAGGCAACATATTATCAGATCTTGCTTCTTAATCCATTCTGCCAGTCTGTATCTTTTGTTTGGTGAATTGCCACTGTTAACATTGATGGTTATAACTGATATGCATTATTGCAAAACATTTGACTGTGTATGTATCTGCTTCCTCTTAGTCCACAGAGAAGTGTATTTTCCTTTTTTTTTTCTAAGCAACATCAATAGGGAGGTGGGTCATGCCCACACACTGTACTCTGTAGAACGATTGTGAGGACAATATGCAATATGTCAACTTTCAAAAAAAAGAAAGGGGAAAAGAAAAAAAAGTAATGTTGATTTAAAAGGGTTAATTTTTAATTGTTTGATCAATCTTATATACCTATATGTATTAATCTAAACTGATCTGATGATGAAAATATGTAATATAACCATTGTTAAATTTAAACAATAAAAATATTAAATTTAAAAAATAGAATACAATAACTATGGTTAATTTTCAAAAAAATAACTGATATGCATTAACTTATCCTTGTTATGTTATTTTCCTGTTCTTGGCTCCTTTTTTTCCCTTCTTCTTGTTTGCCTTTCCTAGTAAATAACTTTGATTGGAGTTTATAGGATTGTAGTCCTTGTAATCTCTTTTCTAGAATGATCTTCAGAGCATATTGAAATGCTATATTTATGTTCATAAATTTTTTCAGGTGTTTCTTTTTTTTTGTCATGGAAGTATCTTCTTTCTCCATCAATTTTCAAAGATAATTTTATAGGTTATATCAGTTTGGGTTGAAAATTGTTTTCCTTTAACACTTACAGTACTTTAGTCCAAGATCTAGTTGACTTGAGGGTTTGTGATGAGAAATCAACTGAGTTTTGGATGGGCTTTCATTTACAGGTTATCTGTTTCTGTCCCATGATAGCTTTTAATATTCTGTTGTTGTATTGATTTTATGGAGTCTGCACTATGTATGCCTGGCTATGGATTTTTTTAAATATGGGTAATTAAAATTCTATATGCCTCACTTTTCTGATGTCAGATTCTTTTTCCCTACCAGGAAAGTTTTCTGCCATGACATCTATGAACAGTTTTTATATCATTATGTCATGTGTGCTATTTCTTGTTTTTTTTTAAGTGGCTCAAAGTGTCTCGTAAGTTATTCTTCGTGTTTTCAAGCAGCTTCTTGACTGATTTCTCATGGTTCACTGCTATTTTTAAGAAATCTTTCTGTTCATGATCACTAATCATAAGCTTGTCTTCTATATCTGAGATTCTGTCTCCATGTTGGCTCATTCTCATATGTATATTTTACTTTTAAAAGAGAGTACAAATTAGAATTAAGACAAAAAATTATGAGTGATACAGAATTTTACTTAACAAATTAATATGAATTTCATAGTATTTGTTATAAAATACAGTGTTGTCTTCCAACCAGTAATTGTCTCCTTAATGTGAGAACTTGAAAGGGAAAAAATGGAATTTGAAAAGTACAGTAGATACTAGGAAAAGAGAATGAACTTACTTAAAATGAAAATTGAGGAGAGGAGAGGAGAGGGAATTGGGGAAACAGATTTATCTATGTATGTTAAGCATGATTGTTTGAACAACTGTTCTGTGCATTATGGAGATGAACAGATAATTTGTTCTGTCTCCCCATTTCAAGTGTTTGTACTTTTTCTTTTCCTAATTTCTTATAAATTTCTTTCTTTTTTTCTTCTTCCAGTTTTACATGCTCCAATGTGTATTTTATTTTGTCTTTTTGAGACAGGGTTTCATTATATAGTTCAGGCTGGTCTTAAGCTCACTTTTTTAATCCAGACTGGTCTCAAACTCGCACTGATCCTCTTGCCTCAGTCTCCCAAGTGCTGGGATTATAGGCGTGTGTCTCCTATGTGTATTTTAAATGGAATTTTTCTTTTCCTAAATAGCTCCTTGAATCTGTTTTATAGATGTCATTTCTTCCCTCTTTTAAGCATTCATGGCTCCTGTAATTTTCTTAAGCTTCTGTTTTTTTACTCAGTTTCTGCTCTATAGTCACTAAGCATGGTTTTTAATGTGACAGTTCTCTTCAAAATTATTTCTGATTTCACATTTTCTAGAATGTACTCAATTGCTATGAAGTTATTACTTCCATGAGGTCAAGTGGGTAGTTTTTAGATTGTCCCACCTCACAGCCCCCTGTGTTTGCCTTTGGATGTCTTGGATTGCTTCTTATTTGTCTTTTGATTTTCTTTTTCTTAAGTTTAATTCTTGGGTTGACGTTTGTAAATTGCATAGGCTAAGTCATTTTATTGCTAGTATTTAGAACCTTTAAGAAGTGACTACATCTCCAGTGTGTCATCTGTGTATAGCTGGTTAGTGGTTTTGGAGTCTGTAAAAAGACACTACCTCTTCAGTTTGTTGGAAATGAGAAGTTGCTGCCTGCTGGGCACAGCCCCTGGTTCTTTGGCACTGTCCCTCAGTATTTTCTATGAATCTTAGTCTCAGCTTTTGGTATACCAGGAAGAACAACAGGTTAGAACAATTAGTCATGTCGCTTTTGCCTAAAATGGTACCGTTAGCAATAAACAATATCATCAAACAGAGCCTAAAAAATGGCAAACTGTGCTATCCATTAATTTGATACTTATAACCATAGGTACTAGATGTATGATTATATAACAAAATCTAAAACAAAACAAAATTCTATATAGTATATAAACCCGTAGTGTTTCAGTGTTACCCTCAGGAGTTGAAATTTAAAAGTGGCTAGGGAAAAGTAGAGAAGTAGAAAAGATAGAGACTAGAAATAATTCTGGAGGATAAAGGGGGATTGTGCTAACTTTGGGAAACTGGTGCAGAAGACAGCAGGAAAAGAGAGGAAAAAGGAAGAATAGAACAACCCCAAAGAGGGTAGAAACCACATTAGCACTCATAAAAACATGTTTACGCCTATAAATGCATAGAAAATATAATTGCACATAGTAAATTATTCATGGTGACTAGTTCTGGGAAAGCAAATGGAATTATAGGTATGAGGATTATAAAAAGGGCTGTTGGTTTTTGTCTTTAGACCTTTATATTTTTATGATGGTTCAGATTTTTGTAATGAACTTATATACGTGTTTCTGTATAAAAATTTCAGGATGCTGTCCTCTTCCATAATACAATTTACTATAACCTTTTATATGGAAATATTAGTGCTTCACCTGAGGAAGTGTATGCAGTGGCAAAATTAGCTGGACTTCATCATGCAATTCTCCGAATGCCACATGGATATGACACCCAAGTAGGAGAACGAGGACTCAAGCTTTCAGGTGATCAAAAGTTTTAGTTCTACCCCCAACTCCTACTAAACTCCCTTCAGAATAATTTGTTGGAGCCATTTATATTATTGATATAAGTCTAGCTATATCAGTTTTAATTTATAAATAATGATCTTCCTATTAAAAGAAAGCCAAGATTATTATTCATTTGGGAAAGTAGTAAGGAGAAAAGTAATTTCATAATGAGTAGTGTGTCTCATAATTTATTAGGGGATATTTAAATACTTTAGTTCTCTTACACTGGATCTTTTTCTCTTTTGTTGTCACTTGTAACTTCCTGATAAAGGAAATTTACAAGCTTTATCTTATTTGTTTATGAGGCTACTAGGCTAAAAATAAATGACCTTAAAATGATTTTGTAGTTTTTAAAATTTCCTAAGTGTTTCTTTGCCCCAAATGATTTCAGTTCCTAATGGATGTTGATATATAATGTTTTAAGTATGTAGTGATGATTTTATACAAATATAGTATAAGCTGGGTGTGGTGGCGCATGCCTGTAATCCCAGCATTTGGGAGGCTGAGGTAGGAGGATCAATGCGAGTTCGAGACCAGCCTGGGCTACAAAAGTGAGCTCAAGGCCAGCCTCAACTGCATAGCGAGACCCTGTCTCCAAAAGACAAAACAAACAAACAAACAAACAAAAAACAAATATAGTATATTTTGCTTATTTTCATTCTGGTTTAGGGAGGTAATACATAAAGAGTGCGGATAAGGCAAAAACAAAATAAAGAATTCTCTGCATATATTTTAATGAATTCTAATCCTTTTCTTTACACAACTTTATATACTCCCAAAATTTATTAGATACATAGTATGTGCATGCTACCTGCTAAATTATTTAAGAATTAAAAAGCTGAAGAATAAGCAGGCCTAATGTCAACTTTAGTTTTATGTAACTAAAAATGACATGAGACCTGGAGTTCCAGTGTTTAAAAGCTAAATTTTTTTGTTTATCATTTGGAACTTTTTATTTTGCCAATTTTCTTGCTGTTTATTTAAGGTATAATTGTTTCCTAAATATTTATTTCTGTATTTAGGAATCCCTTGTACTAGGAGACAGATCAGATCCAGTTAGATTCTGCTGAAGCTTCCTCTGTGACTTTGAATAAATCACTTAACCTTTCTGTGCTTCTAATTCCTTTTAGTTTTTCACAATCTTTCATGATAGAATCCTGTAATAAATAACTGGGGAGAAGTAAAAAGTATCTAGTACCTACATTTAATTTTAAAGAACGTTGTGAGAATACTTGCTTTCTATTAGTAAACACCCATTAAATCTGGCTGAATAATAATTTTTAATGGTAAGATGTAAAGTTAAATATTTATAGTTTCTGGCTGTCAGGCATTCAGGGTTGTAATAAATTTGATTTTGGTTTTGTTGATTTTCAAGTACTATCTGAGAATGCTGTTGCTCTAGATAGTCCATGATACAAATTAATCCATATAATGATCATATTTCTGATAATAGTCACAGCTGTTGCCATCCCTTCTCATTTTTATACTTTTCACTTGCTCTGAATTGAGATTCACTATTGCATATACATTTGCAGTAATATATTTTGTCAAGGGTTATCATACATGAATTTAGATTCTATAACACTGTATAATGAGCAGTGATCAGGAATACAGGTAAATGTTAAATGCTTTACTTGGGTATAATCAGTATAAATACTATAAACAAAATATGTATAATTGAAAAATACACTCAGGGTTTTAATTTTTGAAATATTTTAGTGCAAAAGAAACATTGTCATTAATTCCTTCCAAATTTTGCCTTTCTTGTTTTGAACACACTGTCCATCATTCTTGTCATTTTTTCAAAGTTCTAGAAGTCCTCTATTTTGAATGTCTTTATTTATAGTATTACAGCTGCTTCAATGTCCTGTACTGATTCAAAATGTTTACTTCTCATGGTTATTTTGACTGGAGAAGAACCAAAAGTCACATGATGCCAGATCCAGTTAAGACGAGGGATGAGGACACATCATAAAGTTTGGGGTTTTTTTTGAAGGGGTTGTTCTTTTACTGGTACTGGGAATCTCAGGATTCAGGATCTTGTGCTAGCCAGGCTGGTGCTTGTACCACTGAACTACATCCCCAGAGCACCATCAAGTTTTTGTGAATGTGCTTTTGTAGTGTATGGCATTTCTCAGTAGCATTCACTATATTTTGATTTGACCTTATAAACAGAGTTATCAAAGAGAGCTCATTTCCCTACTATGTTTCTCTAAACTAAAATTTTTCTTTACCAGGAGGAGAAAAGCAAAGAGTGGCAATTGCAAGAGCTATTTTGAAGAACCCCCCAGTCATTGTCTATGATGAAGCCACTTCCTCATTGGATTCAATTACTGAAGAGGTAAAGGATAGGAAGAAAATATAGAGCATTTTAATATTTATCATTATTCCTTGGAAGTTTCAGGAAAATGTCAACATTTATTTGTATTTTAGATGAACTTCAAAAGAAGATGCTGTAGAACAAAGTACCTAACCTTAGTTTTCATATATATAATATATATCAAGCATTGATGCTGAGTGCCAGTTTGCATTGAACTAGGTATCATCTTGTTAAGTCTGTAAACATGTCTTCTTTTTGAATTGTTGGCACCTTAAACTGGTATTTTAATCTTGCTTGCATTTGTAAAGCTGTAAAATGCCTAATATGTGAACAGCCAAAGAGGGTTTTAGTCTTTTTCCTGTAGCTATTTACATTCATTATTATAAGTCATTTAAGTGCTTGTGACACTGGTGACACAGTACACACTAGGAAGCTTTCACTCATCTTGGAATAGCTCACTGAGGTGCAAGTCGAGCATACACAACCATCAGTGCTGGTATCAATTTGTATTCATTCCTTAGAAAGTGTTGTGAAGCAACTAGATGCTGTGACACTAACATCCTGATAGTACCCCTGTAACTACACTACAGTGTATGACAATGTTTTACATTGCACATGAAAGTCTCAGCAGCAATGGTAATTTGGTAAGCAGTTCCCCTTAATCTAGAACTTTTTAGTGAGTAATATAAACCTAGTGTTGAAAGGTCTACTTTAAGCTTTAGAGGCTGTATGATACAATGTTTGCATACAGACATAAGTCTGTGGACATACTATTTCATCAGCAGCACATTTTAAGCAATTTAACTACAAAGCAAATTATTGGCATAAGGGTTTCTTATATCTAGAGTGAACTTTAAACACAACCACAGCCCATTTATGAGAATAGTAAGAATCTACTTAAAAGAACTTGATACCTAAAAATGTGTCATACTTCCACAGATTAAAAATCCCATTTTTACTAGGTTTTAAGATGCTGTAGTACCCTTCTAGAGGTGATTTCTAGGTTCCTTCTGTCCTGATCAAAAAATTGGAAGACAAGCACAAAAGGTAGCAAGGTTATGCATTTATTAATGCTAAGAAAAGAAGCATGTTCAGCACACCAAGTGTGGGCCAATTAAAAGCAGGAAAAGGGTGAAAGCTCTGTATGGTGAGACTGGACTCTAGACTCTGTGGAAAAGGAAACACAGTGGCCAAGAACTCAGTGGCAGCTGTTTTTTGTACCTAACTCTCCTCACTGTCCCATCCAAAACCTGCTTGAATCTTTGCAGGAATTGTACATAGCATTCTCTGGTTATTCCCAGATTCAGAGTTTGGCACATGTACTCTCTATGATTGACAGGTTGTTTCTTCTTCCCCATCCAGTGGGCTATAAGGATAAACACTAATGTCATGCATCACAATCAACAGTGGTTGATTGATTGATTGATTGATTGATTATATTTTTGAGATATGGTCTCACCATGTAGTTTAGACTGGCATTGAACTAAAAAATAGTAACAAATAAACATTACTTATTAGTACATGTTTGCAGTACAGGCAATTGACAGTCACCTTGGGGAATGGTTACATGTATATGATACAATCTTTTTTAAAAAAATCAATATTTTCCCCTTTCCTTTCTCCATTTCCTGTTTTCATTCTTGTTGATATTATTAATCTTAGCTCATTTTGTAGCATATAAGGTTTATATTCATTGATGAGGTTATCCTTTACATGGCTTATCTAATTCTTACTTTCCCTTCCCCCTTCACACATTCATCCCTTAACCTTATTCCCTATGACCACTTCCCTATTGCAAGAGGTGCATCTCCTTGTCCCTTTCTTTCTTTCTTTCTTTCTTTCTTTCTTTCTTTCTTTCTTTTGTCTTTTTGAGACAGAGTCTCACTATGCAGTTAAGGCTGGTCTTGAACTCACACTGACCCTCCTGCCTCAGCCTCTCAAGTGCTGGGACTACAGACATGCTCGTTGTCCCCTTCTATCATTTTTTATTATTCTGTTTATTCTTTGTTTCATTCAAGTAAGATGCAGTATTGTATTTAAACTTGTGTCTGGATTATTTCACTCAACATTATATTTTCCAGATACATCCATTTTCCTATACATGTTTCAAATTTGTCATCTTTTATATCTGAATGGTATTCCATTATATATAGATACCACATTTTCTTAAGTTGTCTGTTAAGTATACAAGCTGTTTCCTGGATTTAGTTATTACAATTTGTTCTATTAATTTTACTGTACAAGTATCAGTGAAGTATGGTACCTTAACTAAGGTCTTTAGGAAAGCCACCTAGAAAGGGGATAGCTGTGACCTGTGGAATTTCTAACTTAAGTTCTTTGAGAATTGTCCATACTGATTTCCATAATGGTTATACTAGTTTACATTCTCACAAGCAAAGTAGGAGGGTTTCTTTTCACTACAGTCATCCCATCATTTATTATTGGTTGATTTGTTAATGACTGCCATTCTTTCCAGAGTAAAATGCATTATTTGCAATATTTAAATTTGCAGTTCTCTAATGGCCAGAGATGTTAAACATGTTTTAATTTATATGTTGACCATTTGTATTTCTTCATCTGTGAATTGTCTTTCTCTTTCTCATTATTTAATTGGATCTTTCATTTTAAGTGGTTTAGTTTTAAGTTCTTTATATATTCTAGATATTAGTCCTTTGTCTAAGGAATTACTTGGCAAAAGGTTTTTCTCATTGTGTATTGTATTTTTAATATACTAATGGACTGTTTTGCCATCCAAAAAGCTCTTTAGTTTGATAATTCCTTTTGTTATTATTTTCTGTTATTTTTGTGCAGTTAAGATTCTGTCTACAAAATCCTTTCTTATACATGTATGTCTTGAAATGTTTTACCTATTTTATCTTGCAGTAGGTTTGTTTCCATTTTAATGTTTAGATCTTTGATCCATTTTTATTTTAGTCCATGGTGTGAAATAATTGTCCAGATTCAATCTTCTGTGAACAGATAGTTTCCCCAGCACCATTTGCTGGATAAGTTATCTTTACTCCAACATATGCTTTTGACTTCCTTGTCAAAGTTCAAATAGTTGAATGTGTCTGTGATATTTCTGTATTTTCTATTCCAGTAATGGAAAACCTTTTAGAGGTTTAAGTGATATAAATAACTCACTGTAGCACATGTGCTGTAAGCTTACTATTAGTGCTCTATTCAATTCTGTTGATCACGTAATGTTTTTTCCATTACCATACTGTTTTATTACTATTGCTTTGTAGCGTAGCTTACTTGGATGTTGCAAGACTTCCTCCTTTGCTGTGGTTGCCTCAAAATTGCTCTTCCTATTTTGGGTCTCTTCTGGTTATGTATGAATTTTAGAATTGTTTTCTTTAGTTCTGTAAAGTATGCTGTTGGTATTTTATCTGAGACTGCATTGAATCTCTATAACACTTTGGGGCATATGGTTGTTTTGACAATACTGTTTCTATGTATCCAAGATCAGGGGAGATCTTTTTTTAGAATAATAGATTTTTTTAAAGGTCTCTTCCTTGATTTGGTTGACTCCAATGTACAAGTGGACATTTGAGCTACAGCCAGCCTCATATACAAATTCTAATTATGACCAGAACTTTAAGTTTGACTTAAACCAAGGTCTTGGAGCTGGTGAGATGGCTCAACAGTCTGAAGTGCCTGCTTAGGAAAGCGTAGGCAACCTCAGAGACTGCAGTTTGATCCCCAGCACCATATGCTGCACCAGCCCTACCCGCAGGGTAGGCTGAGCTGGCCATTAAAAATAAATAAATAAACAAACCAATGTCTTGAGTTGTAATCTGAATGCCAGTTTTATGTGCCATTTGTACACAAAGTCATGATGCCAAAAATGTGCATGTAATCTTATTTAAACATCAGTCTGAGCCCAGATGTATATACTTGTGGTCATGACTTCAGTCATTACTTTATATAATTTGCTACAATTACTGCTAGCAGAGTGGCCCCAAAAGGGCTAAGAGAGAGACTAAGAAAGGAAGGGAAGGTAAAAGAGCAATCACAATTGAGAAGAAGGAAATTGTCGAAAACTGTAAAGCGGTGTTCATGTAACCAGTCTCACTAATATGAACTTGCATGTCAAAATTCATCCTCATGACAATCTTATAAAGTATTTCTATAAGGAAACTAATGTTGCTGAAGCTGTTTTTCAAAATAGTAAGCCATGGTCAGCAGTGTTGGCATGTATACACAAAAGGCAGATGACAGGTCATAGCCTGAGTCTATACTTTGTGTAAAAGCTAAGGCTATAAATGCAGATGTCATAAATGATAATCCATCCACAAGTGATAATAGTAAAACGTTTTGTGCCAGTAATGGGTGGTTTCACAATTTTAAAGTGAGAACTGGGATTCATAGCATAACTAATCATGGTAAAGAAGCTAGTGCTGATAAAAGAGCTGTTTAGAATTACATGTACCTCTTCAAAATGATGACACAGAAAAATGCTTTTAGCTCTCATCAAGTTTTCAACTGTAATATAACTGACCTTTGCTGGAAGAAAATTTCCAGGAAAACATACTTTACCCAGGAAGAGAAGAAAATGTTACACCACAAGCCTATGAAAGATAGACTAAACTTATTACTTTGTGTCAATGTAAATGGTGACCTCCTCTCTTGGTTTATCACTCTGAGACACATAGAAAACATAGTCATGAAGAATAGGCTAGGGTCATATGGAAATATCTTGTAAAAGCTTGGGTAACAAGACTATTTTTCATAAGTAGGTCACAGATGCCTTTGTCTTACTGCTAAGAAAAATCTAGAGGACTAAGGGTTACCACTCAGGCCTCTCCTCATCATAGGCAGTGCCCCTGCTCACCCACCAGATTTAAGAGAATTGGCTAAAGAATTCCCATGGCATTCAGTCAAGTTCTTCTCTTTCCTAATACAACTCCTCTACTTCAGAATATGGACCACCTAACTTTTCAGAAGCTATACTGTAAGGAACTGTTCCTTAACGTGCTTCCAGATGATCTCAAATACTGATTTAACCCTTGAGTTCAGGAACTTTACCACATCCTTTCCAGTATGGAGTTAATTGAGAAATCTTAGACTAATGTCTTTCTAAGGACACTGAGATTTGCCTGAAAGAAATGTGGTCTAGAATTATGTAGGAAAGAGACTGAAGACTGTGTTGAGAAGCCTGAGCATTCAGCTGACCCTGTGGCTGATGGCAGTGTCACCATAGCAGAGTCCATAGGCTTGCAGGTAGATGGTGGTGATGTGGAAAAATGCTCAAACTGTGTACAAAGGAACTTCAGCAACTTCTCTCTGAGCAACAAAAAATGGCATAGAGGAGCTTTCTGAAGAGAAGGAGGGAATACCAATAATCATTACAGCACAGTTCTTCTGAAATAAGGAAATCTTGAAAAAAAGGGACAGAGCTACAAGCATTCATAGGGAAGATTCTCGCAGATAGAGGAAAAGCCAATCAAAGTCATGTCATAGCACTGAACAATGCCAAAGAAAAGTCAGAAATAGATAAATTTAGACCGACTTTTAAAAGGTTGGCACCTAGTAAGCCAGAAGCAGTTCCTGGTGAGCTACACACTCTCTCAAGGAGAGAAAAGACACCAGAGGGCCAGACATATCACTATACTAATGGTAATCATTGGAATGGTTTGTTTCATCTGTTTGTAATCATTGCTATTTTGCATGGAAAATATGTACTTTCTCTTAAGACTTTGTGTTTTATAGAAATGTTGTCTATCTTAATATTTTTTCCATGACTTTGTAGTCATATTTGCCTCACTTGTTTGATTTGCTGTTCTTCTTAGGAAGGATTATAATTCAACTGTTTGGTTCTACATAAAGTTTACATAGTGAAAGATGGGCATTTTCTATGTTTTTTTTACAATGAGTATGATTAATTTGATTTATTTGATAGGTATATCTTTGTTTCTCCTATTTTTGTTAAACTTCTAGACTATTCTTGGTGCCATGAGAGACATGGTTAAACACAGAACTTCTATTTTCATTGCACATAGATTGTCAACAGTGGTTGATGCAGATGAAATCATTGTCTTGGACCAGGTAAGAGATTTCTTTTAAAACCTACTATTTCAAAAATAAAAAATGAAAAACTTTAATAATATTGAAAATGATTATAGGAATAAGAAACTTAAGTATTTTTTCTAGTAAAATACAGAACTCCTGTTACTTGAGTGAAATTGAATGACGACAGAATTCTGGTTTTATTCTCTTATTATCAGAAACTGTCATTTTCAAGACATTTCAAAATTTAAACATGGAAATGATCAGAAACAACTAGAGAACAAGAGACTTTTTAACTGAAAACTGCATTAAAATAGTCAAGGAAATCTAACATGTACAAGAAGAAGAAATATAGAGATAAATGAAATAATTACTCTAAGAGATCTAACATTTGACTAATGGTAGTTCTAAAAAGACAACAGGAAATTATAGGGAAATTATTAAAGAAACAATATGCACAGTATATAGCCAGAACTTCAGGACACAAGTTCACAGATTGAAAGGGAATACTAAACAGCCACCACAATGAATGGAAAGGAAAAATAAACTCATATCAAGGTGTGTTATTGTAACACGTCAGGAACCAGCCAGATAGCTCAGTGCACTAAAGCCCTTGCTTAGGTGGAATGCAGAGGCCAGGGTTTGATCCCCAGCATGCTGTGCAGTCCCTGCCCCTAGGGTGCACTGAGAAGGCTATTGAGACTGGGCATGGTGGCTCAAGCCTGTAATCCCAGCTCTTAGGAGGCTGAAAACAGGAGAATCGCTATAGTCTGATCTGTGTAATGAGACCCTGTAGACCATGCGGACACTGTACCAAATACATAAATAAGTAAATAAAACTTCACAGTTCAGGAGGGGGAAACTGAACTAATAGATTACCTAATATAATGGATTATGAGAAAAAATGGTGGACAGAAGGATTTTACAATTCAGGAACAGTCTTCAAAGATTTGTAATAGTGACATAGAAAACTAAACAAATGAGAAGATGAGGCAGTTACTAAATCTAGGGAGAATGAAAAACTAAATATATCAAAATCTTAGTACCTACTCGATTGAACTGGACATACTAAAGCAAACACTGAAGCCAAATTTTTGTCATAAGTAATGTTATTAGGAGACTGAAGAATGGGACAGCAGGAATGGGGGATAAAATAAGAGTGCTGAATCTCTTATGAAATCAGTAGTTAATAATAGAAACTAATAAATCAAGGAGAAGTAGTAAACTATTATCTACTAACACTTAAAATTTATTACAGGAGCGAACACATTGCTATTAATCTCCCATAAATTGCTTTCACTCTCTTTGAATACACTACATCATTTGTGCCACTTTCCCTCCCTCCCCCTCCCTGCCTCCCTCTCTATCTCCCTTTTTCTCCCTCCCTCCTTCGGTCTCCCCCTCCCCCTCCCCCCTCTCTTTTTCACAGGACCAGGTTTGAATTTACAACCTTGCACTTGCCAGGCAGGTACTTGTCCCACAGAGTTTTCTCCCCAGTTTGTGCCACTTTCTGAAGTTGTGGAAGTCTTTCATGTCATTATGACGTCTGATAAAAAATACGTGAATGTTGCTGCTAACAGCCAAAGGCAATATTATAAAAATGTAATAGTGTATCCTCACTTAACTTATTCACTGGATCAGGCACCATATGACTTTTACCTCTTCCTTAGTCAAAATGACCATGAAAAGTAAATGTTTTAAGTTGATTCATGTCATTAAGGAAGCCTCAAAAGGACAACTAAAAGCATAAAAAGAATTTCTGGAACTGCCTTAAAAAGTAGCAAGAATGATAGGTTAAATATATTTGAAGTCAGGGGAAATATTTACAGGAACTAATGGTAGTATGTCTTACTGAAATAATGTTTCTAAAAATTTGAGTATCCAGATTTTTATCGGATCATGTGTTTATGTGTTTGCATAATATGTAAATACTATATATACATAGTATATGTTATATATATAGTATATGTACTATATATATACTCAAACAGGGTCACAAACAAATTTTACTTATTTTGCAAAGGATATATTTATAAAGATCCTATCATCCAAAAATACTACTAAAAATACCAAATTTTTTTTGTCTGCTAATATACTTAAAAGTAGCTGTCAAAAGACAAATTAATTGTAGACCAGAGTTTGTAGTTTTATCACATTGGTACAACATTAGCTTAATAGCCACTGTTAACAAAAATAGTTACTAAGAAAGTAAACTTTGTTTTCTTGAAATCTTTTATTTTAAAGTACACATAAGGCTTCAAGATACTGTTTTTGAATCCTTTAAATTCCTATGTTAATAGTAGCTCTTTTGGTTAGAATTATTTACTGATTATAGAAAATATCAGATTTACATTTTTAAACTTTCCCCTCTTTAAAATAAAACATGAGGGTCAGCTAGATGGTTCAGTAGCTTAAAGCACCTGCTTAGGAATGCTTAGACAACCACAGGGATTGCAGTTCCATCCTCAGCACCACATGCTGTGCCAGCCCCACCACTAGCACAGGTTGAGAGGCCAAAAATTTAAATGAAAAAAATATAAAGCATTTTTCAAAATTAAAAAGTAGAAAAATCAAGAATACAGCTCAGTGGCATAGTGCCTGCCTGGCAAGCGTGAGGTCATGAGTTCAATAACTGGTACCAAAAAAGCCTTAACAAACAAAATGAAAAATTAAGAATAAAGTTATATTTTATTCAAATTTAAATGATAGTAATTGTATTATAATTTCTTAACCTTTTGTTTGTTTACTGGGGCTGAGTAACTTAACAACGAAGGAAAATTTCTTACCTCAGTTTTTCCCACTTACACTATGAATGAAAAATTCATAATTGAGAGGTAAATAAGCTCCAAAATGTATAACAGATACTGTGAATTGGGAAGAAACTATTTTAAAAAAGGAGAGAGAGAAACTGTGATAGCGAAAAGAAGGAAAAAAGCAACACATTTAAGATAGTTATATATCTATATGTAGGAGGCTTGGATCAATAGCCTTCAACATTGCAAGCTTCACTGGTGGCCCACTGCAGTTGTAGAACATTGGACTATGTAGGCATCTGCTTCCTCTTAGTCCAAAGAGAAGAATTTTTTCTTTTTTTTCTTCTTAGCAACATCAATAGGAAGGAGGGTCATGCCCACACACTGCTCTGTAGAACTATTGTGAGGGCAATATGCAATGTGTCAACTTTTACAAAAAGAAAAGGGAAAAGAAAAAAAAAGTAATGTATATTGAAAGTGTTAATGTTTAATTGTTTGGTCAATCTTATATACCTATATCTATTAATCTAAACTGATCTGATGATGAAAATATGTAATATAACCATTGTTAAATTTAAATTAAAAAAAGATAGTTATACAGCTATAGTTTCTCTTAGTTAATTGAAATGAAAAGTTCATGTTAATGCTGTTTGGACAGTGTTTCATGCATATATCTTGTACTCCTAGTAGCTAATATGAACATAACAATACAGAATATTAATTGAGTAATTAATGTTACTCTATTAGCCTGTTTTGAAACTTTTATTATTTTTATTTTTGTTTAAATATAAGTATTAGAAATGGTTATATATTTTTAATGATTATAATAGTTTTGAAATGATCTTTTTTTTTCTTGTTTCAGAACTTTTGTTTGTTTATTTATTTTTATGGCCAGCTCAGCCTGTCCTGAGGACAGGGCTGGCGCAGCATGTGGTGCTGGGGATCGAACCGCGGTCCCTGCAACTGCCTAAGCTTTCCTAAGCAGGCGCTTTAGACCACTGAGCCATCCTGCTGGGCCTTGAAATGATCTTTATGTTTCTCTTATGTTTGCTTTTTAGGGTAAAGTAGCTGAACGTGGTACCCACTATGGTCTGCTTGCTAACTCTGGCAGTATCTATTCAGAAATGTGGCATACACAAAGTAGTCATGTACAAAACCTTGATAACTCCAAGTGGGGCACAAAGAAAGAAAATATGTCCAAAGAGGAAGAAAGGAAGAGGCTGCAAGAAGAAATTATCAACAGTGTGAAAGGCTGTGGAAACTGTTCCTGCTAATTCATAGCTGAGTGTTGTTTCAATTTTTGGACTGCATGTCAAGTATAATTGTATGGTGAAGCAGAATTACTGATTTAAAACAAAAATCATACATTCCCATTTTCTATAGCCTTTCTTTCAAGATAAGATTTATATAAAGGAGGATTTGAGTTTAACATCTTTAATTCTATTTGATGTGCTTTCTGTATTCATCCCCAAATTATTTTCTTGTTATTGCCCTAGATATGTTTAATGCATAATTTCTATGTACTCATTTGAATTTACCTTATGACATTTTTTGAGGTCTGGTATCCACTTTACATCTATAACTAGATGAATCAGATTGGTTTCCATTGTTTCTTTCTTTTCTTTTCTTTTTTTTTGCGGGACCAGGGTTCAAACTAACGACCTTGCACTTGCCAAGCAGGCACTTGTGCCTTGGAGCTATCTCCCCAGCCCCTGGTTTCCATTGTTTCATCTTTAAAACTTTTGTGATGACTGTGTAAAGAAAAAGGATCTTTTTCTTAAAGTTATAGAAAAAGGATATTGTAGGTTCTTTTTTTTCCTTCTCCAGTTGAAATACTTCATTAATGTGCAAATTAGTTTATGAATATATTTAGTTAGAACATGTGAGAAACATTCACTTATAGTTTGGCTATCTTAATAGATACCCATAATTCAAGCTTTGCAAATATTTCCAATTCTGTACTGTATATGTTAAAAAAAAAACTTGGAATTTGATGTTAATATGTAAAATAGTGGTAATCATTAACATAATAACTTACCTAGGGATTAGAATTTTATTCTACTACAAATACATGAAGAAATGCTCCGCATCACTAGCTATTCGTGAACAGCAAATCAAAAACAACACTTAGATACCATCTCACCCCAGTAAGAATGGCTATCATAAAGAAATCAACCAGCAACAAATGCTGGAGAGGCTGTGGGGAAAGAGGAACCCTTCTCCACTGCTGGTGGGAATGCAGATTGGTGCAACCATTATGAAAAGCAGTGTGGAGGATCCTCACAAAACTAGAATTGGAAGTTCCATTCAATCCAGCTATCCCCCTACTGGGAATTTTCCCAGAAGAACTGAAAACATCATACCATAGTGATATCTGTGCACCTATGTTTATAGCAGCTCAATTTGTAATAGCCAAATCTTGGAAACAACCAAAATGCCCATCATTTGAAGAATGGTTTAAAAAAATGTGGTATTTTTATACAATGGAATACTACTCATCCATAAAGAATGATAAGTTTGAAGACTTCATATATAAATGGATGTATATTGAACATACACTCATTAGTGAAATAAACCAGACCTATATGTGTAAATATCGTATAGTCTCCCTAATAAAATAATTTTAAAGAAGAAAAGAAGAACTTAAGGGCATAACACAGCTGAATGTGTTATGGATTAAACAACGAAGTGACTGGAAGAAGATAAAGGAGAAAACATATCAGTAGCACAGCCATACACTTATGTACACAGGATGAATCAGATATTGGTCTCAAGAACCTTCAAAAGGTTCAGCATATT